>VOMN01076487.1:0-12598 GCA_014899125.1 Orchestia grillus
TATCGTTATCGATTATCGTTATCGATTAGGAGAATTTCATAGTTATCGATTATCGATTAGGAAATTGCGTTATCGAGGCCCATCACTGATAATAAGCAGAGTCAAAGAAGGAGAAAGACAAATCTCAGTGACCAGGTAAAATCTCCAGGCGATGCGGTCGTACCGCACCGCCACCACGCTCTCATCATGAAACAAACCGCCGCTGTTTAGAACTGATTAAAGAGTTTAATTTGTTCGAATTTAATTGATATGCAGTACAAAACTGAGGCTTCAATGCATCATAATCGCTGACACGTGAGTCATGTGAGTGTAGTAACTATTATCATCCACTAGCATAGTAAAGTAATGTTCTCAAATTAATTTTTATAACGATTTATGTGCTTATGAGATGTCTTTGTAATCTCCGTTCTCTCTGGATGGTATGCGTGTCGAATCGCTAACAGTCGTTTCCTGGTAAGGTGAGAGCGGCCTAAGTTGCCTTACAGTGAGTGACAAAAAGACACTCGTACGAGAAGGTTCAAGCAGCTCGCACTCCCTTTTCACTCTAATCACTTCGGTGCTTGTGTTTTTGATTCCTACACTTGTTTGATATTTGAACATTTTCCTGCGCTACCTTTAAATAAATTGCTCAGTTAGAACACCGAGTATTTTACTTCTAACAGAGAGGAATGTTGTGTTTTAAGCTTCCATTTTTAAGGAAAGCACTCCGTGGCTTACAAAAATCTGGCGCTAAGCAGGGAGTTTAATCCTGACCTTACTTGAGAACGGATTGCGTAACCACTGCGCCGTAGCGCCCCCACTATTATTGCTGATCGCTTGGTCGAATCTCTAACGTTTCTTTAAAAAGCTCTAGTTACCGAAGTATAACTTTTATATTGGGCTTAGCTCGTTTTTGGGTATATATTTTGGAGAGATTAAATAAACACAAGTGGAAAATTTAGCTTATATATATTTTAGAGACATGAAATGGCTTCGATCTTCCAGACCCGATAGTATGATCTTCGTGAATTGGATGTGTTTTTACTGAGTGATTGTGGCGTACAAGTAGGTAGCGCGTTCCAACAGAACGAGGTCTTGATCGCACATCAGGAACCCAATTTTCAAGGCCTAAATATATGAGGAGTGTTGCCTTGTACGAAGTTAAGATGCAAACGAAATCAAGCGTGTATTCCCTTCAGGACACAGAATAGCAATGCGAGCTGAGAAGATGCAGTCAGGCGCGTCCCACTCTAGTGTTGCTACACAGGAGTGGTTGATAATTGTGAGGGTGGAATATGCTAGTTACTCATTGAACGTGATTCGTTACTAAAAAGAAATGTGACGGGACGCAAAGTTCGTCAAGGTTTGAGAGGCTGCTTCCCACCTCTCGTATGCACATATGAATGCACCCATTAACTTACAGAAGAAGGGAATAAAAAACACAGAGTTTCAATCAAATATTTCACTATTGTAATATCACGGGAAATCAAATTTGTAAATAATGGAAAACGGGAACTCAGAACATGTTCAGCGAGAATCAATGAGACGTGAGCACTGATGAAATAAGTAAGCAGGTCACTATAAATAAAGTGCTAGCAAAGGACATGAATCTAATACCGCAGGCATCAAATTCAACAGCACAACCAAAAAATTAAACAATACAATTTAACTCGAGCTCCATCACATTCGCAATCGCATTTCTGTGAATCACTCGCACACTTTCGTTGACAAATGTTAACTACACTGAGGAGTTCTAATCGCGTTTCCTGCTCCGTGCGATGCCCATGAGCACTCAGCCAACTGTAGCTGCATCTTCGCCTGGGTCGGCGTCTGTTGGTACTTCATGTTTTATTTCTCTCAAACGAGGTATTCCGACGCCTCACGTGACTGCTACGATGTCGTCGACGTGTGGGTGGCTTCTGGTGATGCCGCCCGATGTTGCATCCTCCACCGACGATGTATTACGGCTCACGGTATCTCACGATTATGCTCGTTACTTTTGAGGCAGAAAATACTTAAAAAGTAATAAAGTTACCGGCTAGATGCATGCGCTTGTAACTTTGAGACGGTGTGGTGAATTGGGGGGCACTTAACTGCAGGACAATATTGGGAAATTTATCCGCAGATGTTGCAAGAGGCTATGTGTTAATGATTACAGGCGTTTGAACGCCTACAACTCCGCTGATTACTGAAGTCAGGTTCAAGTTAGCCCAAAGTGCGGGCAGCAGCCCGCAAGGGCGTCCAGGGCCGAAATTTTCCATCTGCTACGTCCTAGATTGAACTCCACTATGCTACGCTTGAGGGTCGTCAACTTTTGTAACTGCTACGCCATCTTTTTCTACCCTCTTTCTTGATTAGCGAATTTAAGGCTACTTATCTTAAACTATACTTCCGAGTCACGTCTCCAGCGGAACCCTCAAACCAATTGTTATCCCTGGTAATTTTCAAGTGTTCGAAGTCTCGCCTATAGCTCACTGATGAATGAGAAATTTTTGCTGTTGAGCCCTTAACCTCTCTCGAGAACCTTTCCATAGATCAATTTCCTTCGATAAACACAGACCTTCCTTCAATTTGACATGTTTGGACGATTTGCGACCACGACCGAAAGCTCTAATACATTCACGTGGGAGTATGATCAACGTCACCCTCAAAGTCCTCAAGTTGTTTTTGAAGCTGCTTTTCCAATTTTTCTCAACAAAGTTTCACCCCCCAGAAATCTATATTCCTTCTTATAATCCTACTTTCACCTCACTAATCGATACCTTAATATATTTAATAAATATTATTTGAAATATATTTTTAATCCCCACTTATTAGAAAAATAATGTTGAGTTTTGATGAGAAGCCATGGCTGTAAAATAAGTCAAAGAAATATCCTATAATTATGTTAATGATAAATTTGCATGGAGCTCTTACTTAAACGTTCTCAGCCCGATTGGAAATGTCCATGGTACATCATGCTACATAACTTCGGCATATAATTATAGTTTAGTATATTTGCCTCCCAAATAAAAATTTTTACTCAATGGATCAAATTTGTGCTGTATGAAAAAAATACATCATGCTTTGTGTTAGTTTTGAAATATTTTCATAAAACTAATGACAATATGTACAAGCAACGCGCGTCAGGATTGATGCAAAATATTTTCTATAGCCAAGTCCTGCTTTTCAATCGTATTAAAGAAGTAAAACGTTAAAAATATAATAATATAGACATGAAATTATTAACAAATTTCATGATTCATTATTCATATAAAGAAAATTTAAAATCATTAACAACTGCAGAGTTTAATAGCTGGCTGCATGTTGTGCACCATGTATGACTGGTTCTTCAGAGTTTTCTGTGTTGTAATATATGGTCCTAATTTGAAAAATATTATGTGCTTCTGTTATATGTCATTCATAACAAATTTATTCATTTATTTGTAAACTATTATTGAAGATATCGATTCGCTCCAAAGCATAATTCATGTGTAATGTGACAATGATGACTTATTTTAACTTTAAAAATCATAGCTAAAAGCTGGCCTGCCTTCGTAGACGGTATGACTAAAATTTTAAAATGTTGGAAGTTTTCTGTCGGAGTCAATATCCGAGAAATCTCACAAATCGGACCCAGAGCTAAGACATAGTCTAGGTCCGTGACAAAGAATGGCCAAGCTTTGGTTTACGGACGGGACACGGACTTGTGACGGCAGCGAAACACATTTGTTAGGATTCGATTACCTATATTTTTGAAAGTCGTTATTTTAATTTCATACAACCTTTAAGAGCATTGGTAGATCAGGAGCCAGAAAATGGCGTAATGGATAGCGTGATGGCCTCGCAACCGAGAGGACCATGGTTCGAACCTCGGCTTCGACAGGCATTTCACGTAACCAGGGAATACTTCCTTTGGGAAAGGAAGTTTAAACTGCACATTCCTCTCACCCCTTACCATGCTAGTAGGTGTAAGGCATTGAAACCCCTACGGTTAAATGTGTTGGAATTAATAAAGGTTCTTCAGATGGGAGCAATACTCCGTCATCCTCTGAGGGAAAAAGGATTAGGCCGCCCACACCTGTACCTTTGGACATTCTGACTTTTCCCAGCTTTTTTCATTACCACAGGACTCTTGTCAGTTCAGTGGGTACCAAGAGCAGGGATGAAATCATTGTTTAGGTTTTTTTAAGTTAGTGGACAGCTTTTTCTGTCATAAGTAGTAGCGTCACACATAAAGGCATCCACGTCCTTTATCAGTTAATTGCAAGTCTTACTTTCCAGTTTTTTGTTCACCTGTAAACACCTTCAACAGTAGTGTTGCCTACCTGAAATTGGAGGAGAAAATACAATGATGCTTATAATGTATGATTTCTTTTTGTGGATGCTGTAAATTGGAACACATATAATGTAGGTATAGAGCTACCTATTAAGAAACTCTTCTTTTTAAATATTTATGCAAAGCTTAACTTTGGTATATGTTGATATCTATGATACCTAGTTGTAGTAAATCTACCACAACTTTCTAAAAAATTTCAAGGAACCTAAAATAAACTTCAAAATTAAGATAATAAATATCAAGAAACTTGTGAATGAAAAAAATCTTATAGGGAAAAACTAAACAACTAATAAAACATCACTGTTAATCACCAACAGCACAGTAAAGGCTGGAGCCAAATTTTGATCTGCTGCAGAAACTGATGCACTGATGGAACCTCAATGTTCATTCCTTCATGCAATGAAACTGCCAAAGATAAAGGGCATTATAGCATGATAAATCTTAATTGTTGTTATCAATGTCGTTTTGTTTCTTATTTGTTCATTCTTTTCTTAATTCATTACTAAATATGATTCATTTATTGAATGAATGGTTAACTATGCCATGTTCAATTGATTAGTCTATATATTGAATCATCAATTTGTTTCACTGTTGTAGTTATTTATTAAAGTTAATTCTTGGTTACTTCATTGATTTGACAACCTTTTTTAGCCAATTAAAATGAAAAAGTTATATTTTTTTACATCATATTTGATGTCCTTGTGAAGTTGTTTTTAGAGAGTTTCATCATGCACCACTGTCAGTGTACTTCTGGGTAACTCCTGAACTAGTCTGTATAAACTGATTACATTTCATAATGTTTATTTAATATATCTTTTTATAAGTACTTCACATGAGACACAGTATTGCAATCAAGTGGGAAATAACAAAAATTAGATATAGGATATGCACTGCTTGTAGGCCAAAATATGCTACTAAGTTCCTGAAGCAACCTGAATAAAAAAGATAAAAATTTTTATTTTATGATACATTGCTGTGTAACATCACTAACATGCATGTATAAGGTAAAAAAACATAGATAAATAATTAAGAAAAAAATAATTAGCTTAAAATTACAAATATGGGTAGTTAGGTACACAGGAAATGAGTGGATAGCTAAAGTAAAAATAAATGCCCATGCACATATAATGATATGAGAGTACATATTCGCATAGGTTGGCACACACAGATGTACTTACATTCATTTAATATCTCAATGAAATAAGCCTTAACATTCACTTCAATTAATTTGTTTGAGGTACTATTTTGATGTCATGTATGTAACTCCAAAATTCAATGCCTGCAAAGAGAATGCTATGATGGGACTCAGTATTAGAACTGAATTGTGTAGAAGTTATTTCATGGATATTTATATCTTACCAGTATCTTTTGAATTTAATTATAATTTTTTTTAGCAAAATTTGATATAGGTTGGCAATTCACAAGAATTCCCATGCATCTGAAGGAGTGGTTAATGTGCTCATTACAGTCCAGGCATGCAATAGCTCTCAGGGCTTTATATTGTGGAGTGTAGACTAGTTATTTCAGTGATATATCACGCTTTTTATGAACATGTATTGTATGTTCACCAAAAATCAAGAATTAATCTCAGCAATTTTGAGCAATTTTCTAGCTCTATTGTATCATTTTGCTTATCATATGTGGGAGCTGGATTTTTTATGTATGAAGAAAAAATGTATTATATTTCACTGATCTTGATGCAAATTTTATTTTCTTTGTCATGTGTAGACTTTTTAATTCAAGATTTATATGCCTTGAGATTTCTTCAGTATTGTTAAAAACGTTTCTCCTGGAAAGGATATTTTCAACCACGAAAAGTATGAAGTTGAAAAATTAGGTGCATTTTATTCTATCATTAATCAATATTTGATATAGTGGGGGTCTCAGTACTGACCCTTGCACCACACCATGGGATACATATAGCAGAATTGATTTTACTTCTCCAATAAAAATGTTTTATTTGTAGTGAGAAATGAGAAGTAAACCACTGAGGAGTCCCTTTTATTTCAGACCAAGTGGTTTTATTTTGATAGGAGAATCCTGTGATCTACACTAATAAAATGCATTATTGAAGTCTAAGAAGACAGAGAATGTGAGGAAACCCTTGTCAGTATTTGGGTATAGATATTGAAGATGATTTTAAATTGGTTAGTCATATGCTTCTGAGACCAAAAGTGTATTATATAATTTAAATATGGCATTTTTTGTTTAAGATATGAATATAATTAATTGTAAATTAGTTTTTCAGGTATCTTTCCAAAACCTGGATTGACAGACATNTGCTTCTGAGACGACAAGTGTATTATATAATTTAAATATAGCTTTTTTTGTTTAAGATATGGATATAATTAATTATAAATTAGTTTTTCAGGTATCTTGCCAAAACCTGGATTGACAGACATTACCCTATAATTTTCTATAAACTGTTCACCATCATTTTTAATACTTGAAGTTACATTAGATAACTTCAGTCTTGGATACAGCTATCTANTTGGAGTTACATTAGATAACTTCAGTCTTGGATACAGCTATGTAAAAACCAGAATGCCTTAAATTCAAATTAAAGAGAAAAATGCAGGTGATCATTTGAGTAGGGTTCATTTAGAACACTAGCATTGTTTGGTTACCTCAGCTATAGATAGGCATTTGAAACCAATTTTTTTGTTCCCTTTGCTCTTTCAATTTTCCTACTTTCTTTACTGTCTTTTATTTGTCTTTACTTCATTTTCTTTCTTAACCTGCTGTTTCTATATGCACGGGATCTTATGTGGGAACACACCTGTACATAGATTTGCATTTCTCAAATCCACACTTGATGGTCCCTTCTTTTTACTTTCTTGCGATAGCATTTGGTATGGCTAGAGGGCTTTGAACTAACTATTATTAATAATAATTTAGAACTCTTAAAAATTAATTTGTTGATGTTTTGAAAGAATTGTTGAATAAATCTGCAATATTTTTTCATAGTGAAATGTATTGTCATTTACCACAATTTTTCGTTCTGAATTTTATTTTATTTTTCCATTCAGAAGGCAAGTTCAATAGCTTCCAATATTTTTAATACTAGTTTTTATTTAGAACAACTTATGATAAAAAAATTATTTTTCGTATATTATTTGATTGGTTACAAAATTTCTGCACCTTCATTATAACTTAGATGAGATTTTGCTTTCATGCAGCTGTGCAAGATTTACTTAATACTTTTTGATATTAGACTTAATAAGTATTTCATCAATTTCAAGGTTTCTGCTTATCCATGGATGTGAAAGTGTGAGAAATAATTGGGTAATATTTATTGTATGTATAATTTGAGGTTTGTCAGCTTCACCATATCATTATCAATATCAGTTTAGCGTGTAATGGAGTTCACATCTGCCTGTCTAATTTCATAATGAAAATTGGTTAGTCATTAAGTTTGTTCTATGGTATGAACAAGTTTCTGTGATTTTTGGGCATTTTTCAAGACAGTTTTTTTTAATATTCGTTGTAGAGAGTCAACTTAATATGATTGTGTTTTATTCTCTTGTGTNATTCCCTATATTAGGCTGTTCCAAATTATGTTATTCAAGAGTTAGGTAAAGTATGAATTTGGCAACATTTTGACTTTGATATATTGAATTCGATCATGCTTTTATGATTTTTGGTCTCTCTCTCTCTCTATATATATATATTAAGGTAATCACATTTAATTGTTATAATATTTAAATTCAAGTATTTTTTGTAAAGCCATTAAAATGAGTGTTGTGGAACCGGAAATCATTATAAAACAGTGGTTAACTGATACACCAGTGGCACAATATGTGGGGGATTGTGTTAAAATGTAGCAGATTCTCAGGAAACTCTAGTTAGCTTGAAAATTACTGGAGGAAATTTTCATTGAGGTTAAGAAGTTCATGGTTGAATTATAATTTTCTGAATTAACCAGTTGAAAGTTAAGGTGATGATTTTAATGCAGGTTTTGATGTCATACTGAGATATTTTAGTGGATTGAATAATTTTGTTTAGTTCATTATTGAATGCAGTTGAATTGCCAGAGAGAGGTCAATAGTTTGTTCCTACAAAAAATTTTTGGACTCCTTATTTCAATAGATAGAGGTTAATATTCTATACTGATATGATTGCTTCTGGTATAAGGTATGCTTTTAGTTTATCAGACATACTTACTCTCATCTCACAGCGGTATTTGACATTTCCTCCTGAGAATTGGTACAACTTGAATCTTAAATTTGCCTTATTCTTTGGTGTTGTCTCCAGCCAACCTTCAGTGAAGCACAGCCCATAGAAATTACCTTTTAGCTGTGCAAGTGTAGTTTATTTCTTCTAGCTTAGGGAAGATCAATTAACATTTGGAACCAAATTTAACTTTTGTAGTTATAATTAGTTTTGAGTTATATATATATAATTTATCACTATCAAAATACTGATAGCAGGATGTCATTTAGGTCAGAGTAGAGTGAATTAAAATGATTTAGGTTACAGTAAATGTAAGAATATATTTCTTACTGACATATCGTATGAGTAGAATGAGCTCTTTGAAAGAGAAATAAGCCCTAAGGAACTGAACAATGTCCAAATTTAAATTATTTTCTTAAACTACAAGCTTTGACTTTGTTCTCACTTTTGAGATGCTTTTGCACTCATCTTTCTTGAGGTGTAGTATCTCAGAGCTTGTGTTCTTTTGAGTCATACTTCTGGTTTAAGAATATCATTTGATGAAGTCTTGTCACCCATGGGTTTAAAGGCACTGTATCCATGTTTAGTTAATTAGCACAAGGCATTCAAGGGTGAATTTCTTAGCTTTGTCTCCAATAATATGAGCAGTATTTTATGTAGTTAGATTACTTCCCTACAGAAATGTGAAAATACTGTTGTGCACTTTGTAAAACAAAAGATCTGTTCACATACTATAATAGGCTTTCTTCCTTTTTGTGGTTTCCTTGTTTGAGTGTGAAATCCTTATTGGTGCTATTGAAGTTTATGGTTTCTCCGGGCTCAGTTTCCAGCTTGAGTTCATTTTTATAGTCTCAGGTAATTGCATTTATTGTTTCTGAAATGAAATTCAGGTTTGATGAGTTAGTTCAGAAATTGTACCATGTACATTCACTTCAGAAATATTTGCACCTTTCTCTGATTCAATTTTGCATTTGATGACTGCATCATTTTTTTTTTAGATAGAATTTTTATTTTTTCACTGAGGAATGGGTTACCAGTGAAGATTTTGTTGTTATTGGTAATTTTAATAATGTTTTTTCTTGAGTTTAATCATTAACAAGAGTTTGATCATATGTTGCTGGGTTTCCTGCAAGAGCTTGTGCTAACATGTTAATTTGTTGTACTAGGTCATTAGATTTCATGTTTTTTAGTACCTTGAACTTTACAGTATAATTTGTATTTGCATCTCCTAACAGGCTGTCAGTTTCCTGAATTGAACGCAATATATTTTGTGCCACACCATCACCAGCTGTCCTTTGTCCTGCCATTATGAAGCATGCAAGGATTGTGGTGCACCAGCTGACTGATGCTGATGTCAAGACGGTCTGTTGCAGACGTGACTATGTTGAGCAGGAAGCTGCTGCAGAGAACTCCTTACATGGTGAGAGACACAGTTTTACTTGTGCTATCAAAAAATTGTCAGTGCCTAAAACTAAAGAAGCTTTCCCATGTGGGCCTTCTTTGGTGTATTAGATAGGCAGTTAGGTTAGGTTAGTTAAGTTTTTCTACCATAAACAATTGAGCATGCTATGAGGACTGGCATCCCTAGGGGATGCTGTTAGGTTACCAACGCAATGAATAGGCCTTCAGAACTTTTTTCTTTCATACCCACTTTGCTGTTTGAAACTTTTACTTCTTTTGTGCTAGCTTTTCTTGGTCTTTTTCTTACTTCAGTCATGATTTACTTCTTGTATGCCCAATAAATCCTGTATGGGAATACACCTTATGCTTAGATTCTCAATTTTCTCGAGTCTATAGCTAACTGACCCTTCATTTTGCTCTCCATTTATCAGATTTTATGTGGAAAGGAAGCCATAAACACAACTAAACATCTAATTTTCCTATTAAACTTATTTGCAGGCTTCTAATTACTTGTGTTGCAGTTCTGCTCCTCAGATCATGATTGCATAATTCATCTCTTGGCACACAGAATGTTTTACTTTTGCTCTTGATTTTCTGATGAATGATATTAGAATATTAATTTAAGGTGTTGACTTAAATGAGGATGGGGGTTCCTCATGAAAGAGAAAAGTGGGGGGGTAATTTTTTTAGGCAGCCCTTTGTTCACAGATGGTCTTATGTGCCTCTTAAGAAGAACTCTCAGAGGAATGGTTGTTTTATCTTGATTTGATAATATTTTGGGGGATGCTAATCATGATAAATTCATGCTCTGAGTAGGTGTGAGCTCTTACCTAATTAAATGACTCTGTCTAGGTATTAATGGATCTCACATTTGTGAGGCCTTCTCTGTAGCCCAGTCAGCAGAGATGCATTAGAAGCCACCAAGAACTGCTTGCAGTGTGCCACAACACCAAACCAGATCTTTGCCCTTTGCCAGTAAATGTTCATGCAGGAAGCACCGACACAATCAACATCCAATGTTAAGCCCTTGACATATATAGTGCCAAATGCTGCTCATTAAAAATGTCTGAAAGGGGTTTCTAATTGTAACAACTTTGAAACTTCCATATCTCAGTAACAGATGGAAGTATTTTTTAATTATGTCTCATCCTAGCTAACAAGTCATGTCATGTTCTTATCAACTAGTATGACAATAATAATTTAATGATGAATATTGTGACTACAGTGAGAATAAAATTTATTTATATTGCCAGAGATCTTATAAATTAAGGTTAATGAAGTTACAAAAAAGACAATTGTTTCTTAGTGCTGAAGTTGATGTCATTTTAATCCATTGTTTTGAAATCATCAGGGTGGTTGTAAGTCATCTTCACTGGCAGCCAAGCAGTGAGGTGTAGTGGGGAGAGACACCTTGACTTATGTGGATCCTCGACCATTTTGAGACTATCTTTCTTACCTATTCCTCACTTTCCAGACAGAGGGAAGTTTTGGTATGACAGTGGTATACATAACTCATTTTTGCTGTATAAAATGTTTGTTACCATATGATTCTAAGGGCCTTGTATATTCCTCATCTAGTTGAAAAACCTCTACTGTTTCTCTTACTTCATTAAATGTAATCTTAAGTTTTCTTCTATCATTGCTAGTGGTCAAGCAGAGCAAGAATCTTTGCATTGATCTTCTCTGGGCATTACATTGAGAATCCTGCTCTTGTTGAGAAGGCCAACAATTCCTTCATTGTTACTTGGGTGCTCTCATTCTTTTGTTTCCTAAGATACAGTTTTTGGTAAATGAAAACAGGCAACAGATGAAAAAAGATGGCAACTTGGAGCTGCACTGATGTTTCTCATGGTTCAATCAATGTAAACAATATTTGAAAGTCACAAGTAATCAACTAGAAAAATATTGCGCAGAATGAGTTATGAAACTGAAATTTGTCTCAGTTCCAACAAAGTGACACAGAATAGAAGCATGCAGCTGGTGTAGAAGCTGTGAGACCACTGACTAAGGCTCCTTGGTATACTGTTACTGCATTTGAGCCAGCCAGACAAGTTGACTCACACAGTAATGGTGTGCCAAGCTGTTGTAGTTCCTTGTGATTGCCTGTGGGTTCACTGATTTGATGCATCTATTCAAGAATAGTGGAAGTGAATGATGCAATCACATAATGTGATTTCATAATTCTTTGTCAGGATAAAACAGTCAAAACTTGAGTTGTCTGACAAAAAACATGAATTTTTCTAATTTTAAATTAACCTTACTGGGAGGTTTCTCCTAAAATAGTACCATGAAGTGTGCGGGGATGAAAATAATCATTAGTTGACTTTTTATCATCCACTGAAATATGTAGATATTGTATTTTTTGCCTGTAAATGTCTTTTCACAGGTCACTGCAAAATAGAGAAATCTCCTGAAGCCTCGCACTCTGGAAGTTATATGCCTGACAAAAAACTGGAGGGCATAGCAGTCAAGAAGGAGCCCTTGGACTGTCATCAACAACCTCAGGTGCTGAAGTTGATTGATTTGTTGTTCTCTTATGACTGTGTAGTGACATATAAAATATATAATTTATTTTCTGGATATATTCTGTAAATAATGTATATCTATCTAATTCTATATAATACTAAAACTCTGGTTGTCTTGCCTGCTTGCTTGAAACCGTGCATACGTTTATGTCGGATCTGAAATATTCTAAATTTATACTCTTCGTTTAATCCTGTATTGTGG
>VOMN01076489.1:0-21045 GCA_014899125.1 Orchestia grillus
CAAATGTCGAACGATTTTAACGTATATTCTTATTTGATCTTTAGAAAAAAAGTATATACATATACATAGTTTAAAAATGATAATAATAAAAATATCATAAATAATGATTTCGTTTGAAAAGCCCAATTAGGTTGAATGTACGAAGACACGTATATATGTGAAGAGACACTAAATCTATTACCATGTTAGACAATTTAGAGAGGGTATACTGGGTGAATAATATAATTTGGAATTTAGTTCTAATTTAGCGAGGCGTCAACGACATATGAATAGTAAAACCAAAGTGGGCAAAACCATCTTCAAAGAATTAGATGGGTACGTACGTGTACTATAAGTGTATCGCTTTCGAGCAATTCTACGCTCATCTTCAGTATCAGGAATGAATGAAAAAATTGTTTGTACATAAGTGAGAAATTGTTCGACGAACAAAATGGTTGAACATATGTGAAAAAAAACAAGAAATCTATAATTTTACAAAACCTAATCTTTATCTAAAACATTAGGAGGTACAGATGAGTGCGAATCATTTAAAATTGGTTTACGCTGATGAATAAAAGCTACCTTCAACAATCTGATATCCTGTCCACAGCTACAACCTATAATTTCAAACTATCATCATAAATGAGCAAGTCAGGTTTTAGGGAACAACTTTTCATTCATTCCCTACGACCAATGAAAAGATGTCTCATAGACTAGAGATCCTCCGACCTCTAGTCCATACTACGAGTAATTGGTCCCTGATCTTCGAACTTTTGAGATCTCATTCCATGTGGCTAGGAAGTTTTAAACTAAGTAATAATAAGGAATCTTTTGTTTGAACGGAAGTGTTTAACGACTAGTCTGTGCTTAAAGATTAAGAGGACCGGAAAGAAAGAACTCAAGAGTGTACAAGTTTATGTGAAAACGGTATTCTCGAATACCGGGGGAAATGTCTAGCGCGTACAGCAGACAGTAAATAAAATCACGCAATGGGGAAAGTAGGAGACTAGCCACTGTGAATATTCTTCATAGAGCTTCAGAATTGTACGAAGAAGCTGACCAGATGAAACCTGCTGTCGCGACTGAACGCCCTTCATAAGGAGTAGATGATGGGAGTCGTTACACAAGTTGTGAAGAGATTATAATTGGAAGATTTCTCGACTAACAAACAAATGCGATCGTAAAAGGAAGCGTAAAGAGCATAAAACGAAATAAATGTCATACGATTAACGTATTGAGGGCTTTAGTACAAATTTGGTCAAGTTGAAGTCATTTTCACCGAGATAATCTGTATAATATAACTTCCATGCCAGAGATGCCCCAGGCAGTATGCTGGCCAAAAAAGTGACGTCATCTTGGTTACGGAAGATTGAAATTAGGACCTGGAAATGAAATCATTCTTGAGAGGTTTCTGGTACTAATACGATGGCCGCTTCTTTGGAGGGACAGAAGAGGAGAAAAAACGAATAGAAAGCATGGCAGATTGAAAAGCAAACCCGTAACAGCGTCTCGTGACAAGCGCTGCTGCTCCAGCAGTGGGCAGTTACCACTGAGCAGCTTCAGTTACTTAATGTTCACTGGCGAGTTCCGGCACAAACGCCGTACCTTCTTCAGTGGAGCTCAGGAATCCTAGATAGCAATTTCAAGCATAAAATAATATTTTCACACTGAATTGCCAGCGATCAAATACAAGCAAAAGAAGCAGGGTAAAATAGTTCACATATTTACTGAAGGAATACTCGTGAGAACTGTGACTCGAGTACGTGAGAACTGTGACTCGAGTACCTGCTGCTGAACACCTGAACTGGAGGGCGTATTAATTACCTAGTCCATAGGCGCCTCTCCCCGTCATGTCCCCACAATCCTGATTGCGAAACATTTGTTCCATCTCCTCACGCGAGAGGTCCATCCGCCCTCGCACCACATTTACTTGGAAGATTTCAGCCCTGCTATTGAAGTATTCACATGTGGCTCTTAAACTGAGCTGATTTAAGCAAGAGATTCGAATCAAGAAGCTCGAAAAGCACATCGTGACTTATTCAACCGTAAATCTATTCATGTTATACACAATGAAGTCTAGTCTAGTCCTAATGACGTGAGAAAATCTTAAGCTATCGAAGGAAAAGACGACGAAATTCCTATTTGTGAGCCAAAATTCTATTTCTGAATTTTTCTTCCACATTGTCACAGTTGATGTATGCCAGAACCCACTATTTTAAAATTGACTTAGTTATTATAAGGCATATTAAACCGAATATAATGAATTTAAGCTCGATCGAAATGAAGTTCCTTTCCCTTTCTACAATACAATATCAATGAAGTCCTATGTTTCGTTTATTGCACTGATTTTTTAAAGTGAAGAAGTAGATTATTTTCTAAGAAACTGATTTTTGTCTCATAAAGCGTTTACATGCACATGAAAAATTGTGTACGAATTCATAATTCTTATTACGACGACTAGCAAACCGTACTAGAAGAAAACGAAGAGATTTTCCAGAGCATGAATGTCTACACATTACACACAAGAATAAGCTGATGGTATTCATTGCGTAACCTTACTTTGAACGATTTTCACAGGCCAAGAACACGGATTCGAAAGCTTATAGAGGAAAGGCTAAGGTGTCTCTCCGATTTGCTGAAAGGTACGTATATTTTAGTGAATTAACGTTTCGTCAAATATGAAAGCCAAAAAATATTTTTGAAGCATATATATACAAAAAAAGTAATCCGCGCGACAAATCATAATTATAATTGAACAGTGCATGGTGAGTTAGGTGACCTACGATAAAGACAATAAATGAGGAGCGTTCAAAGTACAACATTTTAACCCTGACGCCAAGGCGGAGGTAATTCACCCAGCGTGAGAGGCAGTTCTTCAGTCGTGAGTGAGCTCAAGAATTATGGATACCTGCGCATTGGACGAGTCGGCACTTCAGTTACTGAAACTATTTCGTCATTTACATTCTTATTTATAAGGAATACATCACCAGCTAATAAATACAGCTAACAACAAGCAAGTCAAGAAGAAGTGATAGCGAACTACGAAAAGATTGATCAGGAAGAACTAGCGAAGTACAACTAATATAATGGAGCAACTATGCGTACCAGGAAGGAAAGAGCAAAGTACTCGCCAGTACAGAAATACTTTCTATATAGGTGCAGAATAATGAAGTTTCCCCAGGTAGTACCGTAGCGTAGAGAATATTATTTTTTCTATAAAAACAACCTTCACATTAGAGCATCGCAACATGATAAAACACTATGTTATAATATATATAGAGAGACGACGAACATGCGAGAGACTCGAGATGACGGAAATTATGAACTCGCTCATTAAGTGTTCCACATGGCTAATAAGTTCTCAAACAATGGGAGAAAGACGGTAGATAAGAGAGGTACCCTATAGTTGAAGTCGGCCACGTCTCATGCAAGAAAGATACAATGCGAAGATAGAAGAGCGAACCAAGGCAAGCGTAAATGAAACACGACCGACCCGAACTATTATAGATACACTACTGGCAGAGCTAGGCATGTATAGTTAAAATTGACAGGTAAAGAGTCACCTAGTATCTAAAGAAGCTACGGCTAACCCATCGTGAAGCCTTAATTGAGACAATTAAGTACTAACACGATCGTTTTTGCCCAGGTTTTCTGGGTTACGTACTAAGCTTGAAAGAGAAAGATGAGAAGTGCTCTACATTAACCCATTAGTGAAGGACATACCCAATACACCATAGTACGTATTTTAAGAGAAAATTCGGCATTAGTGGGTTAATAAGTATCCCTGACGGCATACCGGAAAGACTAGACCACTCAAACAAATACGTCACATTGACGCTCTCATGTATGTCGTTGTTATTTAAAAAAGTATCAGAATACTACATATTTACCCAGAAATACTCGCGCCGGAAAGCCCGTTAAAATGATAGATCTGCTCTCAGACGTGCGCAAATCTCACCACACATAAAAAGGAGAATTCTAAGGGCTAGTGATTTCCTAAGTAGACGAGTTGTTATATTCTTACAAAATTTGATGAAAGTACAGTACTCGCCAAAGTTCATACTTGGTGCTATTCCTACTGAAATTAATACCTACTGTTATTCCTACCAAAATTAATTTCGAGGTGTTATTCCTACTGAAATTGATACGGAGTGCTATTCCTACCAGAAGTGATGCACCAGCAGTTCACTTCCTTTTGTAGCTTCGATTCGAGCGAGATCGAACAACAACAACAACACACTCAAGACTAGTGGTGAGCCAAGTCAATCAATGATTGTTTGAGTATGACATTAACAACGGGACTTAGGGCAAACCAACGACACCAGTAAGATTGCATAGCAACTATCAAAGTGTGAGCATAAGGTGGCAGTAACAATAATTCTGCAACAATAAGATCTATACAATAACAACAAACCTGTACGCATCACTCCATAACAGTAGTGAATAATTACATTATACACACGTTCGAGAGCTCAAACACACACATATACGGAACCATGGCCCGAGAAAATGAATTTTAAAATGCAGGAAGAATTTCACAAATTTGGATATATGAACTCGTTTCGGAAGCAATCTATTCTTAACTTTAAACGATAGTCTATTCATTGTGTGAATACATCAAAGAAATTATGTTTAGAGTGTTCACTCTGATTTTATTGTTCCCCATTGGGAGTAATGTGTTTCACTTGAACCGTTGGTCATGCTCCACGAGAGACGAGTATCATGATTGCGCGACGTGGAGTGCGAGGTCCCCGTCATTTCTTTGTTTTGGAGTTGGTATACAACCTCGACTAATGAACACCCCTCTGCTAACGAAAAATTCGCCATTCGAACAAAAATTTATCAGCAAATTCGTTTTCACTTACGATCTGTTTTCTACTCACGATTAAGAATTGGTTTAATTCTCAAGTGGAAACAAATTCTTGTCCGTATGGCAAGTATTTCGTCAGTGGAGAGGCATTTGTAAGTCAAGGAGGTTAGACTCGCACACCGACCAGCGATAATAACTCGGCATTAAAAAAATTCCAAACTGTGAATCAATTTCTGGAATGGTTTAAAAAATCTGGCACGATAGGGGAACATCGTTTTCACATTCTCTCTATTCTTACTATAATTCTCGTTTTTTTGTTTCTGAGCGACAAGCGATAATAGTTCTTTACAATTGAAATAATAACGCGGCGTTGATTAGCTCCAACCGACGATGAAAAAGAAGTTAGGATCAAGGAATCTGCTAAAGGCAACTCGCCTGGTCCCACTGCCCATGAAATAGGTCGGTTTGTCGAAACTGAAAATATTAAAGAACGCATCACCTAGGGAGAGACTATCTGATGCTGAGACTGTCAATGTGACTGTCTAAGACTGTCACTGTCAGACATTTGAGGAATATTGGTCGCGAGCTTCGTAGAAGACTTGGACAATTAAGCAAATCCATTTACAGCGCAGCTGGTCGTCCGGACGTATAGAAATTGACAGTAAATGCCACACTTGGGACTATAGCTTCCGTGAATATTCAACTGAACATGCTTCTTCTTACGGCAAGACATAAAAGTTTGAGGATGGAATGGGCAAGGGAATATTTGCAGATGGCTTCAATCTGGTTCTTTTCACTGATGAGGCCCAGGCGACCATTGATGGACAAGACGGGTAAGTAAATGGTAGGGTGTATCTTGGGAAAAGAACTTCGTTATCGTTTAAGGAAAAACACTTCGTTGCCTAGGTTAGCTGACATACCTCTTTTGCTCCTTTTGCTGACATACTTCTTTGTTTTTACACCCGGCAATGCTTCCTCCCATTCTGCTCAGGCCGCCCAAGCATTCTTAGTGTTTGAGCATCAAAGGTGAAAAGTTGATGACCTGGCCGTCATCTTGCTCTGATTCAAACCAGACTGAAAACTTTTGGGCTATCATGGAATGAGGCGTTTATGCCGACGGAGCTAAATTTTGTCATAAACAACTTAACGGGTAGTGATCAGTACCACAGCAAGGGCAGGAAGTTGAGAAACTGCTATTTTCATTATTAAGCTAGTATCGCTGGTCGGAGTGTATAAGAAATACGAACAAACTCAGTGACTTTGAGCCTGATTCAGAGAAGAACAACATCAGCGAATTCCCAATGAGTTTGTTGAAATCTAAAACGTTTTTTAACATTAGAAGAGCGGATGGGTCAATACGACAAGATAGAATTTAAATTTTATCACATCTTCAAATAACTGATTTTAGCTAAATAAATGAATTAGAATGGGAATAAAATATTCTAAGCCGTTTACATTCAATTTTATTATTGAGGCTTGCAATAGTGATTTGAAATTGACCAATCCGTGCTCCTAGTGATGAGCAATTCAAACTGTTGATAAATCGATAGCGGACTGCAATTTAAAATTAGAACTATGTACACGCCGTGGTGAAAAAGTTATTACCTAAAAATAAATTCACTATCAGCAAAATAAGCATCAGTAAAAAATTCTATCGCACGAGAAAGAAATAAAAAGACCAAAAACGTATCATTTAGGTAGAACTGTTCGTATAATTAACTCTTAAAATATTAAGTAGAGTACAGAGTAAAAGGAATAATTTTTGTTGGAAAAACCTCAACAACATCAAAAACGTATAACACATAGCAGAAAGAGCAGATTTTTTGTAGCAAAAAATTCTTTCGATAAAATGCAGTAACAGAAATCTATGACTATCACTAACTTCAAGTAAAAAACTTTGAACTGTGTTTTATCCTACTTTCAACCGAAAATGAGATCAAAAATAATAACCCAACATCAATCAGAAAAGACAAACTACGATAGTCACAAACTTAATTAAAACGGCATAAGTAAACTATAGAATTAAAAGGTAAAATGAATCGAAACAGGTGGGAGTATAGCACCCAAAACAGGAGGTTTTAAAAAATTAACGTAAACTAAATCAAATCTTAAGGATTCTAACTCAATCAAACTCATATTTAAACACAGGTTCTGTCTGAGCTGGGGGGTTTCAAAAAGGGGAAATTAGAAAAAAATAGGGGCCTGGGTCTGCAGCAGTTTTACCTATATAGTAAAGATAATCTTACACGGCAGTGACAACCTCCTTAGGGCATTGACAACCTCTTCAGGGTAATGAAAGCCTCCATTAGTTTATGAAAACCTCCCCGTGGCAATGAAAACCTCCCTAGGATTAAAAACGAAAGAAAGGGTCCAAGGAAATCATCCCTAAATTAGAATTAGCCTAATGGGTCTACGGAAATTCGCAGGCGAGTGGCCAGACCCGGTATTCAACATTCGGAATTCAAAATTCAGAGCTTTGAACGCACACCCTAAGAAAAAATATGGCTTTACTAGCGGTGTATTGTGATTCCTCGCATAAATTTTGCCGATGAACGTGTCATTTCATTTATACCAAAAATGGCTTCGTGAGGCCCGCGGAATGTTTGGAACTCGCCCTGGTGCCAAGGAAAGCTGACACCGCAAGGCATCGAAAGGCTCTCCTCAAACAGTCGTTCTGTACCAAAGATGTCCACTTCACAAAAGAAGAAATTAACGTTTCCCTAAACGGATCTAAGTTCAAAAACATTTCGCACACATACCCTCCAAGAGCTACAGAATTTTCGAAACGACATCGGTAGTGCTATGAACAATTCTTTCTCCGTGAGCTCCCCCAGCAGTTCGAGAGTTTGTAAAACAGTTGAAAGTCGCATCACCCACAGATGACTCGATAGCTAATCTATAACAGTACTCCTAGGTGAATCAACAAGTGATCTATAAAAACAATCATTAATGAGACTCAACAGCTGATTTACAGAAGTACTCACGCCTCAACAGCTGACCTATAAATGTGCCCATAGATGACTCAACAACTGATCTACACGTATTTTCTAACTACCTATGTGACTGCGGCGTTACCTGAACTCAAAACACGCACTCTAACATCAAAATAAGCTCTTGCAGAGAGCTGTCAACAGCACACGCATACCAATTATATCAAGAGTATCACAATCAGCATCACCACGTCAACAACAGTATCAATAGTCAACAAGGTTAACATTAACAGTTGACTACCACAAAGCAGGTCAATAAGAGCGATAAGTGCTACATCGCCGCTCCACTTACAAACTATTACGATGCACGAGTTACAATGATGCGTGCATCTGCGCCAACACAATTTTGGTTCATAAATGATCTCGAGTGAAACAGATTGAATTTAAAAATAAATTTGCATAATTTTCAGCATTTTACCATCATTTTAGCCCTGTAAGGACCCCTGTCATGTCTGAAGGACAATAGAAATGATACAGTTTCACCCTAAATTATTTTCGTTTCGTTGAAAACTAGGAGGAACATGTACGCACGTACAAAACATATGAACGGCCGTTTATGCAACATTTGAGTCACTTGGAAACCGAGTTCGTTCTTCCAGGGGTAACTCGCGAATTCCGTCGAATGTTGTCTTTCAAGAGGCGAGGGAGGAACTGAAGAGACGAAATCCCAGGACTAAGTCAACAGGTGAAGTATGAAAGATGTTCGTCAAATAATAGGGAGGAGAATTGCATGGAACAACGCCCTCCACTACCAGAAAGATGCGTACAACGCTTGACGTTGAGAGCTACCGGACCCTGTCACGCACTAATTTTAGCGCGGTAACGCGGCAGCCAGCTCCAGCCTTATGTATGTTGATAATAAAACTGCAGCCAGTTTGCCATGAAAAACGAGTTGCAGCCATATACAAGTATATATGACGCAGGACTGAAATTATTAATATTATTATCAGAGTTGATTTTACCCGCCGTATCCGAGACTAAGACGTTATAACCACAACCCTACTAAACAAAAATTATCCCCTTTATAAAAGTCGAGACTATTAATGCTATCTCCAAAGTGCAATGATCCACCGAATTAATTAGGGACCATAAGTTAGCGCCACACGGGAGCTGGCAGCAGCTGTCCACAGCGGCCCTGTGCTGTACCGTTGTGGTTCCCTCAGACGTGACCTCAACTCAACCAGGCGCTGTGGCCTCCCAGCGAATGCGGTTGGATCTGCCGTCGGTGGCTAGGACTAGGAACTGCTCATTTCAGAAAATAAATAAATAAATGAATTAAAACGCTCCCTAGACAAGCTTTGGAGTCCTACTTCTCTCCGCTGGAGAGCGGGGTTCCCATTCGTACTTCGCAGGGAATAGAATTCGCCTCACCTTACAATTGAATAATATGATGAATTTTGAGCTTACAAATTCATTAAAAAATTACACTATTCATCATCATAATAGGCTAAAAAATTATTCTTGATTCGATCACAAGCAAGATATTCATTACAATTAGCTTCATGAACCGATGTTCATATGAGAACAATCTTAACATATCGAAAACAGCGAAGTAAACAGACTCCTTCCTGCAAGGCCATTGTAACAACCATATTCCAAAAAAACATTCCTCACAGCATTTTGTCATTACTCCGTAGCTAAATCTAAACCAATTTCCCGGAAGAAATCAGTTAACCGCTCNCAAGCATTTCTACATCAAAACGAGAACTCGAGCGGTGCCAACACTGCGGTAGGTAGCCATTAACGACGGTCGCCCTAATTAAGGGCGGTCTTACAAAGGATGCCCTAATTAAGTGCGGTCTTTGACTTATAGTCGGAAGCAGAATGTCATTACCGTTTTTCTTGAGGCGGGTATTTGGTCTACTGTAGTATGTATATTTATTCGTAGTTTTTTGGACTCTGTAACTTCGTCCAAAAAGAATTTCGATGAGTTTGAAGCAGTAGTAGCCGTTACTAACCATTCACTGTCTTTCACTCGTTGCGCAATATTCAACTCAGAGTTTCTCGAAGTATCTAGTGTGCCCCGCACTCATCTCAAATTCAACCATGAAGAACGTGACCAAGCGGTCAGCATGGAAACTACCTGACACATAGGACTACAAATTGAACTGATCCTCTTAAGCATAAAACATTATGATAATAAATATTATACTATTTCCTAAACAAAGAAGCTCGGCCATAGACAATCTCAAAATATTAAATTCAAACAGTAAAAAATAATCAATATTTCATTAACATTAAAAAAAGAGAAAATGATTTCTTGCCACCATGAAAGCGATAAGAGACGACAAACATCATGCTCTCGTAGCCTAAAGGCGATCCAAACGTTCGAAGCAAAATAAGTTCGATGTGAACACTAGTGCACAGGATGCAGCCACTGACAGCAAGTACATTCCTACAGCACCTGTGGAGCACAGGAGTAGAAATAGCGGTAGTGCTCGTGTAACGGCAGCGCTTCAGTCCCTCGCACAATGTCGCTCATAAAGAGACGGGACCGTTGAGTATGGACTGTTGAGAACGGGTAATTTATGCACAAGGTGTGTTCCCACACATGTTCTCCTGCGAGCAAAAGCACTAAATTAAGAATGAAGACGAAGAGACAAAGTAGAGATAGCAAAGAAAGTTGAGAAAGTTGAAAGATACAAAGTGGGCACGAAAGATAGCCGTCCCGAAGGCCTATCTATAGCTGAGGTAACCTAACAGTGTCCCTCTGGGGACGCCAGTCACCAAAGCTCACAATAGACAAATCTAACGAACCTAACCCTGCTGCCTATCCTGTGTTCCCTGAAATCGTTCCTAAGCACCATCGTTTGGATACTTGAAAATTCACCAGAAGGGCAATAAATGCCAAGTATGTGCAGACTGGAGAGAAATTTGAAAGCTAGCAATGACTCTCATAGAGACAAAATCCTGTAACGCATTACATAGCCGCTTGGGAACATATTTCGGCCGCACGACCTGTCAATTTTGACTTATTTCAGCCCCCGTTTTTAATTTGCGATTTTTATCGATTAGGCTTCAAGGATTATGTATATATATATATATATATTACTGTAAATTATTTTTTTGCACAATGTGGAAGCACGCCCACACAACTACACAATATGGTCGTAAATGACGTAGGTCCAATAGAATTGTTACACCGACAGTGATGAATTAAATTAAAAATTTTCTTCAATTCTCTTCGAAACAGGACACTGAGTTAACACAGGCAACATTTTCAAAGCCATGTTTTTGCTCATTGTGTTCCGCTGTATTAGATCCAAAGAGCCTACACACACACAATTCTTCCATACTCTACCGGTCAAAGACCGTTTATAAAACTATAGTAAATTAGCAGAATTTTGAGGATTTTCACAGTATTATGAAGAGATGTACAAACGTTAACAAGGAAGATTATTAATGAACAATGTTTTAGAATGCAAAGATACCATCATCATTCCCTATAAACTACGAAAAAAACACAGTACATCTCTCAGGGCAAATGCAAAGTTCAACAGACTCTGATTTTATGATTTGCTAGGCGACTTTTCAGACAAGAGAAAACCTTTAAGCTCTAGTGGAAATTCCTGATTCTCAGAAAGCAACTTCCGTACCGTGAGACGGTAGCCCACGATGTTTCTAAATAAAACAACTCTACTCTTAATTAATTCAACACGGTAGTTACACGATAGCCCCTTTGCACGACTCTGTAACGAAAAGCCTACTCTAACAATAACGTTACCGACAAATAAAAAGCACGCATTAAAGCAAGCCTTTGAACACGCTTACATGTAACACAGCTAGACACAAGCGAACACCGACCTCGATGCAACACGAACATTTTCACATGAACTCGGTGGTGCGTTATTCACACACGCACCTGACCGCTGTCCAGGAAGCCCGACATCTCACGTGTTTCACAGACGTTTGTTATTGCTGCAACTATGCACCTAGACCGTCCAACTCGTACCTTCAATCACAGTCACCAGCATAAATCTTCTGGAAACTTCGTCATTTTGGGAACTACACTCACAGGAGCGCCGAGTACAGAAATTTCTGGGTGGGATTTCTGACTCCGTTGTCACGCCTGAACACTGTTTCCCCACATCTGTGCCCTCGCACACATTATTAATTAAGGGGCTTATATAATGCTTTCATTATCACAGTTTTCTAAGCGAATTGCAAGGAAGATCAGTTCTAAAATTGTTACCAATAGGTAATCTGTAGGCGATGTATGGAAGTTTCGCACGGTGGCTTCAGCTAAAACCAGTTCTTCATCTCATTACGCCCAAGAAATTGGACGTGTTTTTGCATGTCTTGCGTGATCATTTCTTTACACACACCCCAAGATTGTCTCCAGCTCTAATCAAAAATTTAAAGTTACACAGTCGCCATCAACTGAGAATGCCTCCCACAAAACTTGAGGGCCCCGAAGAGCTGGGTAGAACACATACAGATCACTGTCCGTCCTAGGCTCAACTTCATGGACATAACCGTAGATCACTTTAATAAGAACAAAGTTTCCTCACGTAGCGAAGACAAACTGCTTCTACTTCAACTTTTTATTATACTTTCAAGGATAAATGCGCGCCTCAGTTCACTATTCTTAAAAAGTTCGCGCATAGATTGAAACGGAAAAGAAAGGCTCCGAATGGGCGTTAAACTAAAATTGTACCGTCTAAAAATTCTAAGAAACCATCTTCTACGATTCTTGTCCAGAACGGTATCCTCTAAGTCCAGAGGATACCGTCAAATTGAACACGAAGGAAAGATGACGAAATTAAAACTCAAACTAATGATCTTTTACACTGGGCACCACAGGTTCAGTTCGCAGATACCAAGACACGAAGAAGAAACAGAAACAGACAAGTTTCTCAACATTGAAACTCAGACGACGACAATCGGACTGCGTACCGTGCGCATGCGCACCTGCAATGGCATCTTGTCAACTTCTTCTCCTTTGAACACGCTAAGAAATTAGAGATAAAAAGGGCAACACTCCTTCCATAATCCCGTCCTAATACTCACTACGGCCTTGCTCAGCAGGAAAGTGAAATGCAGTACTCGCGTCTTGCCAGACTTACTATACAGGGAGTTATCAAAAAATGGAACCCACTCAATAGCGGTTGCCCGTATCCCTAAATATTATCATGCATGAAAATATCATGAACATTTAATTCAAAACATTTACTGTACACCCCAAAATGCAGCTTACAAATAATATCTAAGAGCAGGCCAAATCGTATGTCATGGTTCAATTTATTTTTATTAAAAATTTTGTTTCTTGAAATTTGACGCTTCTTATAACCCATTTGAAGTAGTTGTACACCTACCTACCTACCTACCTACCTACCTAAGTCGACGGATACTTCGCTGCCACCAAAGATATCAGCCTCAATTATAACGTGAGTAAAGTCAAGAAATAAAATTTTTAATAAAAATAAAATGGACCTTGTGATACGATTTGACCTGCTATTAGATACTATTTGTAAGCTGCATTTTGAGGTGTACAGTAAATGTTTTGAATTAAATGTTCATGATATTTTCATGCACGATGGTATTTAGAGATACGAGAAATCGCTATTGAGTGGGTTCCGTTTTTTGATAACACCCTGTATTGTGTGTTGCAAGTCAAGGTTTAGGTCTGACTGCATAATTCCTCACAATTCTGCTTTTGAGGGCGTTTGTGGCACCTCACGCATCGACTTCTCTGACAAGAGTCTCTAATCTAGATATAAATAAGCTTGTAACTATGTATGTATCTACACATGTGTCACACCCTTCATCAATAAAGCCAAATATCATTAAAGCATCTATGCTACAGCTTGATCATAAATTTCCACTCTTACAGATTACCTCCCTTACTAACATAGGAAATTTAATTTGCAGTTCCTCGAAATCGTCATTTTCTCTAAATACGTGCACGATTCAACACACCTGCGTGGAATTTCCCCAGGTCTCGCTGGTAAGAATGATTCTTGCGGCAGTCCACAGCGCGACTGCGTTGTCCCCGAGTTCAATTTCAAAACGTGTATTAGGGGACACGAGTTAGCGTCGACGTGCCGTCCTCGGTCGGTCTCGGCAGGGGAGAACGTGTCGACATGATGGAATGTGACGTCAACGTGGAATGGTGATTTCCACGTCAGGTGACATCACGGGACTTGGACAGCGACCCGAGGAATGAACCGCTCAAATTCGTCCCCCGGGACTACTTTCTATTCTACCTGAAATTACTTTCCAAGTTTTAAGGTCACGCGTATTTTACAGTCCACGTATATTTTAAAAAGCACCTCGGCACTCAACACTACGTTTAGTTTTTTCCTCCGTCAACTTTCTAATAGCTGATAGAATCCATCTTAAATCACGAAATGTTTCCTCCATGCATTCTAATTCACACAACAGTTTATTTCCCCTGCTGATGGGATTTATTCCAAAACGCTCACGTCAATAACTCAAAGGCTAAGAAGTAGACCCTCCACTGCCCGTCCCTGTGCCACACTCCGTATTCTGAGCGTGTGATTTCCCTGGCTGAGCGATAAGCGTCTCTGGTTGTAGCGCCCACAGCTCATTGCCACTCGGGCTGCTCGCTGTAGAGCCTGTCGACGTTGTCCCTGAGCAGCTGGACCTGCTCGCACCTCAGGCTCGCGATGGTCACCTGCTTCCGGAGGAACTCGGACACCATCTCCTTGCTCAGCCCAAACGCGTGCATGTTGCACGTGAACGTCCTGTAAATCGACGGAGTCGGGTCAATGGACTGTTTCGAACACCACAGCTGTCCTCGCGTCCTTCGATATAATGAACTATTGAGTCCTACCAATTATTATCGAGGGTGTAGGGTCAATGAACACAGTTCCACACACACCACAGGTAATTACGGCCATTAAAAAGTGAGAGCCCTCTTCGACAAACACCGGGAAATCAGTTTCAGACCTCCAGAACAGCAAAAGATTTTTTTAATTAAACAGACATCTACTTGTAGTCTAAATCAAACAACTTTTAATGAGAAGTTCAAACATAAAAGCCGCTTAATCTATACAATAAATACTTCGAGGTGGCGCCAGACGGACGTCAAAGTTTTTGGAAACAGGACTGTCCTGCCTGCAGCTGTGCTTCCAGCCCCCCTACCTCGCCGTGTGCCGTGCCCACATCACAGCCCACAGCGGGCTGGCACAGCCCCCAGTGGGCCGGCACAGCCCCCAGTGGGCCGGCACAACCCACAGTGGGCCGGCACAACCCCCAGCGGAAGGGCACAACCCCCAGCGGAAGGGCACAACGCCCACAACCTCACCTTGAAGACCTGGACCTGTAACTTACTTTGTCTGTCTCTGAGACAGCTTTAGCGTCTGCATCACTAATGTGTGTATCACAGAGAGAGACAAAGATTTTGCGGCCATTTATATTTAATAACAAACTTGAAAGTGAAGTTCAACAAAGGCGAATAAATACGGTAAAAACTAGAAATACTGCCAATGTAATTCTACCTACATGGATTTCATTCGTAAGTTGATGAAAAATACCAAGCCTTGTTGTTATCTTAGCAATAAAGCTGCGGGCACAATGTACTAACAACGCACTGTGTTAAAAGGTACCCACTCCATATGACTGAAAGAATTTGAGCCAGTCGGCCGGAGCCACCTACCCCAGCTGGCCAAAAGTGATGTTCTCCTGGTAGTGGAGCTCGTCCCTGACCACCTGGTCCCGGGACCCGCTCTCGACCTCCTGCCTGGTGGTCACCGGCCGCAGCGTGCGCTCGCACTGCAGGGCGTCGAAGAAGGCCGCGTTCCAGAACCGAAGGGAGGCCCAGATAGGCTGCTGACGCAGGTGCACGTACAGGAACTCCTTCGTCGGCCCGCCTCTGGACGTGCTTTTTGCTGCACGGAATCGGGCTACCATCAGGCTCGCTGTAATGCAGTTCATTCTTATGCAGGTTGAAATTCGCAAGTTCTCACACTTTTGGACCTAAAGTCAGCCGCACCACAGGTGGTCCTTCACTGAGATCCCAAAATACCCTTACTAAACTCACACTAGTTATCCTCATGAATACTGAATATATTTACTAAATACACTGAAATATGTGCACCAGCACAGTGCACTGTCTTAGTCAGACTGATTTATTACTTTAAATCAAGCTCTTCACTAACTAGAGCGCTAACTAAAGCAATCTCTTCACAAACTAGAGCAGTAACTAGAGCACTGTGGCCGGAAACAGCCGGACTGCACGTGCTCACGAATGCGAAATTCTGGATTTAGGAAGTTGATGCTAGTTAGATTATGCGGAGTGTAAGCTATGCACGTTTACCTCTATAAAGGGGTGAGCTATTCACAAAACTAGAATCTATACTATTGAATTCGAACGAAGGCAGAAAAAAGCTTATTTTAGAGGGTCATGGAGCTATGCAATAGTTCTAAAATGAAGTCCCATTTATGGAAAGTATTCACAACCCCCTCATCAGCAGCACCATAGCCCCTATTTGGGGTCCGTGCACAACGGCAGTGCGCTCTCATCCACCCTGGCCCTGGATCCAAGTCCTGACGTGCTAAAACTGGTTATCATGTGGCTTCTGTGGGAAAAGTAGGTTAAATAAAATATTCGCCACTAAAATGGTGTGATCCCTCAAGAAATAGATTAAATCCAAAATTCACCACTGCACCTAAATTTCTCAATGAGTCCCCCGCTCGGCCATTGGTAATCACCATCGCGTTCTGGCAACACTTAAGAAGCACTCAAAATTAAATTGTTATACATCAATTTCATCAAAAGGAAGACTACTATCGAGCTTCTCTACTTGATGCCACATACAGCACACCTCGCAACAGGTTTTCGGTGTTAGTTTCTAAAAATAATCCTTAAAAAATACGCTCAAATCTATTTTCCTTAAATTTCCCCACATAGATGTAGAATATTTGATGAACATTGTGCAACTTTTTAAAATTTTGTTACTGCAATAGCTTTTGAGTTATAGTTATTTGAAATTCGGTTAACTTTTTTATACACCCGTATATTGGGATAGATAATGGTACTGCACAGTTTTGACAGCAGGGTGGTGGTTGATTTTCAGCGTATGTTTGTGAGTTAGGCGTGTCTCTCCATTTAAGATAAGTGACTGAGCTCTATTCACGTTTGCAGGCTTCACGGACCGGTTATTTGAAGTATTTCACACGGCCGGATATTGGTAATCTTGTGTTCGTATTTGCCGGCCCCTCGAGTGGGCTGATCCGCTGCTTCACTCCTCTTCACTGCCACGGGACGTGGGGCTTGAACAACGAAATTTAAAACTTTTACAGCTGTTAGCTCTACAGCATTGTACTAATAAAACAGCTATACAACATTGTATTAACATAACAATTGGATGATTTCCGTTGATTTCGAGATAACTTGAATCCAACTTTTGGACTGACTATGGCATCACTGAGATGAAGCAGCTTTTGGGTATATTGCAGTGCTCCACAGCTGGCACAGAGTCCAACTGTGAGGGAGGAAGCGTCCTAGTTTACACGCACACATGCACAAGCAGCGTTACTTCCACGGCGTCAAAGAAAGACTGAGCGACGCTTGTGTCCACTCGGAATCCAGCTCTAAAGATACTCGATGAGAATTAGTGAGAGCCGAGCTCATCACTGTACATGGACTTTAATTCATTGGCATCGAGGCCTCGTTTACGAGATGTAAGAACGTCTGGGCATACGCAAGAAAAATTGTTATTCTGCCCCATGGAGAGGCTGGGCAGGGCTGCGGGCTGGCGGTACACTACAGCTCCCCATTGCCTGCCGCTGGGAGGAGGCCTCTCAACCCGAAGAAAGAGCTCAGCGAGCCGCTCATTGCCGCCTGCTATCCCCGGCAACCACTCGGCCCATCGTCACAGCTAAGCCTTACATTTGGGTGCCTCCCCAGGTCATCTTGTGGGTCCGCTACAGATACTCCACCCTGATGGTATCTACCAGCGACTGCCAAAGCCTCGACCTTCAGACACTCAAACCCCCCCTCCACGTCCAGGACGAGATGGTGTTGGGTGGAACATAGGAGATGGTAGCTACCACACCACACACACAACCCACGTTCATGGTGGTACATAAAGACCAAACATGGCACAGACCACACCACACACACAACCCACGTTCATGGTGGTACACAAAGACCCTGTGACACACCAAACATGGCACAGACCACACACACAACCCACGTTCATGGTAGTAGGTGAAGCACATGTTCATGAGGCTCTTAGCGGGAGAGAAGTCATCGGCAGCAGCGCACTCGGCGAGCACGAGGCTGAAGTGCCGCACGAGCGCCAGGAAGGTCGCGTCGCACACACACCTGCAACACCGCTTCCCGTTGATGCACCGAGCGAACCACAGGCGCCCGCTGTCGGTCTGCCGTGGGAGGGAAGAATAGCAAATGGCGACGGAACCGAGCGAGGTGTTCCATTCTGGGTTTGAACACTGGGCTATAATTACATAGTGGGATGTTAAATTTAGTTGTTTGGCGGCACGGGACTTGGTAGCAACCCAAGAATGGACCACTCACTCGTTTCTTGCTATTATGTATCCTTATCTACAGCACTCTCAGTGAAGAACCGTTCGTGGATAGTGCCACTACGGTTTCCTATTGCAGCTAAATAATATCTAGTTACAAGAACCTGATCAACAGCGTGCTGCAAAAAATATTTTACAACGGTTTCATTGTTCACCACGTCTGAATTACACATCGTAAAATTTGTTTCTATTTCCTAGAACGAACATTAATCAATTTGTTGACTACTTAGTTATTATTCCCTCATTTTGGTAAAGACCGACTGGCCACACACACAGAGCCCCAGCAACGTCTGGCAGCAGGGCACCACCAGCCATCGCATGCCAGACAACGGCAGCTAGCTCAGCTCTCAGCATAGATTGTGCTCCAAAATAAAACGGGGTGGACAAACTACGGCCGGCCCACTAGAGTTAGATTGGACTAGCCGCAGGACACGCGAATAATTCGCGGTTAGAATCTTTAAGAGTGGAAGTTTATAATCAAGCTGTAGAATAGATACCGCAATGATCTTCGTATTTATTGATGAAGGGTGTGACACACAGATAGATGCGCATTAATATATCGACTAGCAGGACTCGTGAGATCTGAATGAGCAAATATTAGGTAAACCAGCCCATGATAAATGGTCCTCTAAGTTTTGGAGAGAGGTTAAAGGTTCAGGGCAGAGATAATCCGGTCTTGGAAGCAATTTTTTTCTTGACGATGGGAGTAGTCTGAACTCTATTAGGGAAACTGAAAATGTGCCGCGAAGACTGGCTTTTTATAGCAAAACATGCAACCCGTATCCAGGATACTTTGCTCGAGACCTGAAATTTCACTTCAAAAGTGGCGAAGCGTGATGGAACGGTAGGAAGGCGTATTAATATATGAATACTTATTAGTTTCAAGCTCCCTACCCACATGACCTGTGTTCCGCAGACAGCAAAAACAAGGGACCATTCAGTATGAACTTCAGAAAATGGGGAATCTGAGCACAGGTGTGTTCCCACACAAGATTCCCTGCGCACAGAAGCAGTAAGTTATGAAAAAAGCGGGATTAAATATAATGAACAATCGGAGTAAACGGCATGAAAATGGAAAGAACCAAAGCTGGCACGAAAGATAGAAGTCCCGAACTTCTAGCTAAAGCTGTCCCTCCTAAAAAAATCATGCGGCCCCCCAGATATTGAATGTTAATTTAATTAATAAAAAATAATCACATTAGCACCCTCACAAGCCCTTTATTTCCTCTATTTCACCTATAAATCATGTAACATCCTAGGCAGCCCAACAAAACTGCGAATGTTTCAATACTGAAGTGCGAATGTTTCAATACCCAGCCCCCCGAGACGGCTGTATACGACCCGTGCTATACCTTGGCCACGTCAGCGAAAACGGCGTTCTGCTCGGCGGTGATGTCATCAGGCGCTTTGAAGATGCACTCTACGAAGCTGCGCATGAAGTCCTTAGGGTTGTTGGGGTCCTCGGTCTGGCTGTCGTACGACAAGCTCGACGCCCACGACTGCAGCGATGTTTGAGACCCTGCGCGCAGGTCACAGAAAGGAGGCACATCAGTTCGGCCTAGGTCAGAGGGTCCGAACCTCGTCTGAATTGAGCGAATTGACGAAGAAAAACTAAATAACTAAATAAATCAGTGCTGCAACCATAATCTGCCCATCTTGTAGAGTGATGTTTGTTAACGCCGTGCAGGCTAATCGTTGTCTGCACCTGGCACGCCAACCAGTGTCAGCACCATGGCATTTGCCATGTGAATACTGATGAAATCGATACTTTTTCAGTGGCTCATCTTTATCTGCACGAGTTAAAATTAGAAAACAGAGCAACGAGGCTTCCCAAACGCCTTCCCAGCACGCATTTCTGACACGTGCAGGAGGAGTGGGAGACAATAGGTCCTTTGTTCGAGTTATAGCATATTTATATTAGCGTTCCCATGACGTCAAAAACGATGCTAAATCTTATGTGAAATGATTTTTTTTATCTGCACTAATGATACGGACTGCGTTCTCTGCCAGTCTCGCTGAATTATGAAAACCCAGGGGTTTTCTACCTAGTTCCTTCAGTGAGTAAACAAATAATCACAAACAAAAACTAAAAAGTGCATAAACTTGTACTATTATAGAGAATATATTCAAGTATGTAATAGAAATATTACAATGAACTCGGAACATCATCACCTTCGCTCACCACTCAAGCCTGCAGCCCGGCAAGTTTGCACAACCAACAAAATGGTGTTCCACACGCTGATAACATTAGATTTAGGCTACACAATTGCACAACGACACGTAACAAAACCTCTTTATTATGTATCAGTACTGAGACTACATTCACGACAGGTAAACGTAAACAGGTGTTTACGTGACGTCACATTACTGCTAGGCAAGTACCAACTTTACACTTACAATCCAATGCTTCTGTTACTACACTTCGTCCAACCCTCTACCTACCCACCCAACCATACGTGCATACATATACAAATGAATACATAAATAAATACAGGTATATATTCATACGCATATACAAACACACACACAAATACGTTCATTAAGTGCACATACATTTACACACATATATATATATATATATATACACACACATGCATGTACAAATACAAACACACGGACACACACACAAATGAAAACACAAACGCACACACATATGCACAAATACAAACACACGCATTGTAAAGAATTCGTAGGTAGGCGTGGGAGCAACATGTTGGATGGGATTTTAGTTTCGAAGGGAGAGGTAATATCTGG
>VOMN01076501.1:0-17085 GCA_014899125.1 Orchestia grillus
AGAGTGCTAGAAAAACGGGCTCGAGGCACTGACCACGTAATGGAACAGGAGATCCAGGTGAAGAAGGTAGTGCGTTGGCGTGGAGGAAGGGAGGCAGGGGGAGGGAGGCAGAGGGAGAAAGAGAAGGAGAGGATTCAGGAGAAACAGAGGAGGAAGGATATACAGAGCAAGGATGAAGGAGAAAAAAGAAAGAGGAGGCGAAGGAGTAAGCGTGAGAGGAATAGATTTAGATATAAATAACTCCCGTGCCTGCCATGTGGTACACAGGTTTCTCTCGCATGCCTAGTGGGCTGGTACACGTCATGTCAATACAGACTGGCACTTGTATTTGACTGCCGAGTTCACACGAGAAGCGCAAAGAAGTTGTACAGCTACAGATAAGTCGCGAAACAAAAACAATAAACTAGAGTAGATACGTAACTCTTAACATTTCACAAGATGAAAGTTGAAATTAAAAATAGTTAAAATAAGAGACTATATCGAAAATATTCTGGAGAAATCGTTCACAGAATATCCAAGCCTGCGTCACTAGTGACAGTGAAGAAATTTGGAGAGTTACCACATAATTACGAATACCATTGGCCCAGTCTAACTCTTGTCAACCCGTCGATATCAACTACTCGGCGGTGGTATCTGCACTTGGGCGACCAAAATTATACCTACTTATAGATAATTATAGTTGCCTTGACAAACAAACTAGATTGGGTAAGAACACCCAATTCCCCCCTTATGAGGTCGAAGACTATCAGTGCATTAAACAGAAGTAATTACGCCAAGATTCCTCGTCCCAAACAACCCCCCCCTTCCCCTTCCCCTCTGAATGACTGCACTTGTATCAACTTTTTCCTCCGATTTGCTGCACCACCAACCGCTGGATGTACGTACGTATCTGCCATAGTTGCACCACAAATCCAGCACTCAAAATTCCCATTCCAACGCAAAATGCCAGTCATAAAACGAAAAAGGCATATTCGAAAGCTGCCCTCCGAACGATAAAAAATGCAACGAAATGCAGCAGGGGACACCGGGGGCCACGCTGCGCGTCACTGAAAGAACCTGAGTATTATGAAGGTGAGCAGAGACAAGGGACGTAAAATGAATGAAATTCTCATTATATTAAGGCTTAAACCACCGTTGTCACATTTTATGCGATCCTAACAGTAAGGCGCACTTTCAATTAAAAGTTCATTTTCAGTCGACAAGGTAAATTTTGAACTGAGTTGAAGTTGTATTAGTAACTCGAGAATGTTCCCTGTCCCTCGAAAGTCGCGATGTCCCCGGAATGCTCTGGGGGAAAATGGAATGAAATATTGCGGAATGGGCAAAAGGAACGAGCCAAGTGGTCCGATCTTTGCACACAAGTCGGACTGCGTCGCTAGCAGCGACTTGCAAATGGACACATAAAGCTGTCGGAGTGTGGAGACAAACACAGACATAAGCGAACACAAATGTTTTCTGTAAAGTTTGCGGAAATTGTTCACGACAAAAGACCAATACTGAATGTAAGCAATCATTTGAATTATTGCCCCAGAAGTTGCGGTATATTTACGTACGTGGTAGCGCTCAATTCGGTTTTGTAAGCTCAATACTCTTGATTTTGAATAAAAACGTCCCATTCTCTTCGTAAAAGTCCAGATAAAACTATTACTGAGGGTTTATTTGTGTGTATTGAAGCAAATGACAGAAAGGATATAAAAGCAAACAATCATACCGTCAAAAAGAATACAATTGAGATCAGGAATGTATTAACGAATCTTAAAAATGAGCAACTAAACGATGACTGGAGCAAGAAGCCTTAAAGTACTCAATGGCGTCTCTAACGAAGCCCACCAGCCTGCAGCGGCAGCACGCACCGCTAAAACAGCACATAATTTCTATCACACTAATCAGTTCATCGCTCATGTTTAGTGAGAATCACAATTTTCAAACCACGCAAGAGCCAGGCACGAACTTTCATCCTCTGTTAAAGTATTTAATATACTTTGTTAAACTCGCGAGGCGCAATAAACTCGAGAATTACACAACTCCAGAGCCATCCACCTTTGAAATTACGCAGTGAAAGAAAGCAAGAAAAACGAAGAAAGTGTGGCTTTCTTTCCACTGGAAACTTCAAGTTTCTCTCGGTAGGCTATGAGAAAGCCTCGGACAAAATTTAAATTTTAAGAACTATTCCTTCATAATACATAGCGTTGAATTCCACGACTTCTAAAACGGTGCGAAAGATCGAAACAACAAAATGAGTTTGAAAGGAAAAGCATCAGATCATGACAGCCACAATGACAATGATGAGAACCATCGAAAGAATTCGATGTGGGAGTGTTTGCGTGATGGCGCGTAACGAGAATGAACATTAAAATAAAGACAGGCCTGACGGCGACATTTGACACAACAAATCGAGAGGCCCAGCGATGCGTCGGCCCTGTGCTATGAGCACGACCGGATCGGCGTCCGTCTGGCCTGAGTGCGAGAGGGTCCAGAGAATCAAGTAGGACTCCTATAACTAGTTCAACATGAGGTTGAAAAAAATAATTTCATATAAAGTGCAGTAGAATGTTGTTCCCTCCTATCTTTAATATTACTCGAGTAATAACCTAGAATATAATCAGCGATAGGAGGATGTACAATATTTTCTGCCTCAACTTTAAACGAACTTTATGTACCAAAAAGTTGCTCTCGTATCTCTCTTCCAGGAATTTTCTCGTAGCCAACATGAACCTTCAATTGCAAAAAAAAACACATAACGGCTTGCATCCTCCGAAGAATGAAAAAAAAGTCTCACTAAATTTCACATGCTCGTAGTAAAAACCTGTTTTAAAATACGTCGACAGGCAACAAAGCCTCAAGAAAGGTACTCAACACGTTTGGCCATTTCGAAACAAAGCATAAAACAAAATAAGGTGGTAGCTTCCGTTTGAAAATTAAAAACTTTGCAAAGAATATCCCACGAGACGAGATTCTTGAGCTCGGTCGAGAGCGACGCTAAATGAACTTGGAGAGCACAGCAGTGCTAGCAGCGCCAGGAATTATCGAGCGCAGCGACGGAGCTCTCTCGTCAGAACACACAGAATGTCATTAACAATGCACGCATAGTAACTCAAGGTAAAAACTTACTAGTTTCAATTTTCTATTTTTATAATAAAATTTATTTCAAGAGCTTTTGAGAACTCCATGCTGCTCATCTTTCTCGACTTATGGTGAGCAAGGAAAGGCTCGAAATATGAGAAGATAAAATTTTTCTATAAAAAATTGAAACTGGTTTGTACTTGTTTTGTAGATTTCAATCAGACTACGGTTCTTTCGACATAAATATAACGGTATAGACACGGAAGCCAGAGCGAGTGAAAACTAGATTTTGTGCGTCTCGTGCGTTGTGCAGTTACAAGATTTATGCAGAGTGCCCTAACTGTGTCTGAGGAAATGTTCTCTGCAGTATCAAAGGATGGCGGTACTCGTATGATGCAAATCGATCGTGAACAGTAAATGGATATTCACGTGAAATGTTCACATTTTTACATGTACGTTTCCGTTTCATGTTCCACAACTTGCAAACGTGAATGAAGGCCCGAGCAATTAACTGGGACAATTTCGACGACAGTGCACGATCAGGCGAACAAGATCTGAAACAAGAGCTATACGTAACCAAGGCCGTATTCCATCAAGTCACCAGTGCCACCGCATAGAAGATTGCAAAAGCAACCAATCTTGGGGAGTTTCACCGAGAAACGGGATGGTGAGGAGAGCTAAGACGGCTAAACGACGTCTTTTAAGGTCCCGCATTGCGCCACGCGCGTTGCAACTAGGGCGGAAGTTGCAACAAAGTTTATTGATACACCAACCGGGACAGCGCAACACCACAGGAGAAACGTTTTCATGAGCTGCAGCATGGCAGCCAACGTACGCAACAACCTGCACGCTTGTCTGCGAGTATTCACAGTGTACAGAGAGGTTACGCGTCTGGTAGTCCTGAACTGTTTCATCGAGCAAACCGCGAGGTAAGTGCTCTCCAGTGCCGTGGTTCCAAATATCATCGGTGGCCACTGCTCCTAATTGGATAAAATGAGCCGTTATGTTAGACGCGACGTCTCCGGCAACGCTACCTGTTTGGAGACTTGTACGCTCACTAGATAGTGATCTCCCTCACCCACAGCAGCAGCAGCAGAATATCCACTTATGTACTACTTTCAAAAGCAAATTTATCGTACCTATCTAACCCTATCGATTTCTTGACCGAAAGCCTGAGTCAACGTGAAAACTCAGTCTAAGGCTGACCATCTAGTTTAGAATATTACAAAATTAGTCGTTTTCAGACTCGCAGCAGTTACATAAAATGCTATGAAGAACATCAGCAATCGATGGTTTACCGTGAACAAATTTCTACCACGAACTAGACAAAATCTACTCCGTTGGTAAATATTTCCATGCTCGCGGTTTTCCTGCTGGAGTGAGGACGAGGCAAAACGATCCGACACATTTGTTAGCTTGATGAAAGAGAAAAAATAAAGAATCAACAAATGAGTTTATTATATTTTCTGAATACGTACATGTACATAATGCAATTTTGTTCTAATTTGTTTCAGGTTAAAAATACTTTCTGTTCATTCTTTATCTCATTTCCCTTCTCGTCAACGGACAAATGAATGTTAGATCATTATGCCGCACCCATTACATAAGAGTATTAATTTTCTGTATAGCACTCCAGGGCTGGGGAAAAAATGAGACGTGAGGAATATGTGTAGCATTTAATTAGTACAAGCTCCCAGGTATATAATTTCGCTCTCATGCGAAATGGCTCGTAGATAAAAAACACGAAAGGCAACCTACCAAGCTAGCCACCTACCACGTGTCGAGAGACCAGAAGCGTCATCACGCGTGCCTCTATCTGCATAATGAGCGAGAAAGTGAGTGTGAAACCGGCGAGCATTGTTTGCGTCAACTTGAAATACATTTCCATGTCTTCTTGCGCAGACTGTGTGAGATTCAGGTTACTGCAAGGTTTTTTACCTTTTGACCTATGTATCAACATTTATCTCTTGTTTACTTCTAGTCCATATCCTGATAAATATGGACAGCGTTATCTGCATGTGAGTGACAGCAAGAAGCCTGAGTGGTCGCGAGGAACGATGGTCATTGCGCTCAAAAACGATAATTCAAAACAAAATCCAAGATCGAACTGTCTATTGAGAACCGGTGCATTTTTCTAAAAATGGATAAACTGCAAGTTTTGTTCATCCAAAGTTAAACTGTCTGGCGTCATGAGGAAAAATCAGCGAGAATAAGAAGATGTCGACATATTTTAGTGACTTGTGGAGTTCATGAATCTCAGTAGAGGATGTGATACGCGCCAGAATCCCGCAAGGCACACCACCAAACCACACTACGGGGTTTGGACTTGAGACCGTCAGCTGAAACGGAATTTAAACCCTCTTCGCATTTTAGATAAGTATAAATAAGCATAAATCAACACCGTCTATGAAAATATAGTTTGTTTAAGATAAACACCAATCAGCCTTTAACAAAGGAATATTTTCACTTGTATTGCAAATATGAACACATAAAAAGTTCAAATGGTGAATGGAATATTCTCTTTAGTAACTCATACAAGAAATAGGCATCCAAAGCATCTACCTCATTATAACTCTCATCACAGTTCAGGTGTCCATGATTATCTATATATATATATATATATCAATTATTCTTCCATTGAACGGGCAGTTGAACATTTCATGTGCATTTATACGCATACCTATTCATTTGATGCTCATAGATCAATATTAAAACCCTTTAGAAGAAAAACAAACAAGGAATTGAAGAACTCATAATATCTTCAGGTCTATACGATTACTGCGGTCCGCACTTGATGCTGACACATGTGGGCCCAATTAGAAACTTCGAGAGGACAATAACCATCACGCCAACGTCCTATACGTCGAATACAGAGAGGAAGCTGACACGTCTCTCAAGATATATCTTGAGGTAATGCAACTTCGTAAAGAGAAACAAGCATCGTTCAGTGCTTCATTCACGCGCTTTTGATTTTGCGAGGCCTGAGAACTTTGATGATGAGAAAACCTTACGCGTGATCTATATAACGAGGCGCGTTTACGTGCTGCGATAGCGGTAGGGGAGCAGCTTTCTTCATGCGCCTGCAACCATAGACCGCTGCAGCTGTAATTGTGGTGTTACTGCTCAAGCAGCTGTGATTGTGGTGTTACTGCTGCTGCAGCGGTGATTGTGTTGTTGTTGCGGTTGCTGCGGGCAGCTGTGATTGTGTTGTTATAAATGCTGCTGCACCAGCTGCAATTGTGTACTCAATACTGCTGCTACCCTAGTTATCGCTGCCGCAACTATTCGTACGCACCGATGTTGGAGCTGTGGCGTATGAAACAGTTCAAAAATGAAATTGTGGTAAAGTTAACAAAAAAGAATATCTCTATAAGATATTATTTTTAATCAAGAAGCATATCATCCTAACATACCCAAGAATTTATGCATGTGTAAAAGTATACATATTTACTAATTTGGGAGAATTTTACGGCGGCGTCCTCGCATCTTCTTCAAATTTATAACTTCTTAAGAATAAAGGCGATGAATTCACACTAAATTTGACCAACAAAACAAACAATTTCATTTCCTTATCTGAAAATTTATCCATTTCTCCCATCCCTGAAATAAGATGTCCCAACCATATATTCCTCATCAGAAAATGTATCCATTTCTCCCATCCCTGAAATAAGATATCTCAACCATGTATTCTAACCGCACCAACTTCCACAACCCGTCAACTGTTGTCGCTACGGTACAGTACATACATCTGGTTTGGTTACTATTGCAATTGCAGCTGTAGCCGCCAATGCAGCTGCAGCTGTAACCACCAATGCAGCTGTAAATGCCAATGCAGCTGTAAATGCCAATGCAGCTGTAAATGCCAATGCAGCTGCAGCTGTAAATGCCAATGCAGCTGTTCCTGCTGCGCTGCCGCTCTCCAATTTCACGCACTAATCCTACAGTGACATCACACCTCAAGCGTCTCCGCACGAGTTTCGCCCGCTCTCTCGTGTGACAGAAGATGAACTGCGGCACCAAAACTCCATTGGCATCATAATGTCGTGTCATACCGCGATAATAAAGTAGTCATACCATTGTATGACGAATGTTTGGATAAAGTTTCCAATAATAAAAGATTTCCGACCAGATGTAATATTGTTTCTCTCAACCTCATGAAAGCGCAAATGTGAGGTCAATTCCAATTTGCCCTTCAGAATTTCCTTTTCGGAAATCTACTCAGAAGCTAATAATCAACATATCGCAGATATATCACATATAAAACAAATATGACGGATATGAGTACATATTAGTTAAAAGATGTAATATATTTTAGATAATATCTTAGATAATATGTCTTATTAACATCTTATATAAAGGCATTATATATCCGGATATATTTCTAGGTACCACTCTAGTTTAGTGCGCATTTGGCAGAGTTTAGCAACTCTCTCCATGAGTACTTATGAGTCGGAGTGGTAGATTTCTGCTGACTATGTTACCTAGACAACACCTGAACCTTCAACGAGACACCGATATGCAGTGACTGGCACCAAATACCTGACCCTGATCACCCATTGTCCCGGCTTCAAGAAATGTTAGTCAGCAATGTATCAATGTATTCCTTATCAAGTGTATCAGCTCACAGCTTCGAATTGGAAGCCAAGAAGGAGCGTAGCGGCAAGCACTGAAGTGGACCGGATACTTGGAAGATACTAAAGTTTCCCGCCAAATTATACGGTCTGGATTAGCGGAACTGCACGAATAATTGGATTTCCTGCAACGTGGCTCAGCCAGACCGGTAACCATGAAGAGAACTAGCTGTTAAAACAAATCCTTCCGGAGTTTAAATGAAGAGATAAACTTACCTACAGTGCATCAATGTATGCTTAAAGAAGACAATGCGATCGCTCATTCCTGTCCAGAATTTCAGAAACAACACGTACGGCAAAATGCAAGAATGAAAACAAACTCAGCATACGCGTCGCATCTGCGAGCAAGCTCATCACAGACTATATAGCTGTTATTGTTGCACTGCTTATAAAATGTCCCTGATAAAATGAAGTTCCTATGTATCAAACTAAATTTCTCTGTCCTCTCTGAAGCGTAAAGCGTCTGAGAATAGAGCACTCGCTTAAATATCCCGCACTCATTCATCTATTTTGTTTTCATTTGAATGTTTAATGACATGGATAGGAGAGTAGTGAGTTGAATTAGACAAAATTAATTACAACAAAAACAAAATAACATTAATAGTAAAACCTAAAACAAAACTTCCAACAGTATAGAGTGGGAAGTCAAAGATCGAGTTCATTGTTTTGAGCCTTTTGTGCTGCGACAAAAGCGAGAAACTGATAAGTCAGACGCGTTCCATCGTCGAGTGAAATTTTATCGCACAGCTGCGAGCAACAACGAAGCACAAATCCCTAACTTTTATGACACATCAGAGCCGGAGTCGCCGCCTAGAGCACCAGCGAGGCAATGCATGACCATCTCCAGGAGCAAATATTGAATAAAAACCACAAGAAAGAGTATGGCAGAGACTCGTTAAGTCGGTCACTGATGGGACATCAGGCAACCTCGTTCTAAGAAAGGCAAACTAATTTTGAGCGATCAGGCACACTTTGACTTCATAGGACGATATTTTTATCAAGTTTGGCAGCCCTAGCGCGTGGGCTACCATCATGTAAAGAAAACGGGCCCGCTACTTATTTCTCGTAAAAATAAAATTAGTTAAAGGGCTTTGAATTAAGTCTTTACACCAGGAAGTGATATTCAAGTCACACCTAAATTTAGTTTTTACAGTATTTTACCATAACTTTAAGGAGCCTAAATTCCCTTTTAAACATCTGGTAACGAGTGTGACACGTAAAGGCCCTGTTACACTTAACCCATGGATGTTTGCTTTCATTAAAACATCCACTAAAACCCCAAAAAGAAACGTCAGTTTACAGCGAGAAATAAATTCAGGGCGTAAAGCCATAACGATAAACTGCTTCTTGCATAATATGATACAGCTCCCTAAAGTAATGTAGTCCTTCTTCCAGAATACCTAAGGATTGTCTTTGTTTAATAGAGAAAACTGGCGCAGTCAAGTATTACGTGAAGATACTGAGCCCGCGGGTCTCGAGAGACTGCGTTCGTTCCGCACGTCATGTTAGAGCGCCAGTCTCGCACGGGTGCCCGGGCTGCCGGCTCTGACCACTCCACTCAACTTGAAGGAGCCTCAAAATATCATAGTTGACATACTATGTAGGTCCATAATAGGAAGGAATAGGTTCAGTTTGTGCTAAGCCTGAGCGAGATTCCTGCCGCCCCAGCTACTCAAGGTAAGACCCCAATGAGGCATTGAAGTGCTCAGTGCTGTTGAGCAATAAAGATGGTTGTAGAAGGTTTTTTCGTTCCGTGACGGCAAACTTGAAACAAACACAATGATTGACCAGCTCCTCAGCTGTTTGGGGAATATACTTTTGTTCGACATACACGAGCAATGTCAAACTATAAAATAATATTGCCGCAGTCTGAAAGATAAAGTGTGAGCCCCAGGGCGACATTTGATAGCCATGCGTAATATATATTTTGTCTGTAGGGCATTTATTTTATGGCTACATGACCCGCACTTAATCGCCGTTTGACATAGATACTCATTATGACCGCATGTATGGCACATATTGTTTGGCTGCGCGGTATACGTCTTTTATACCCGCATCTGAATAAAAATTGAAAAAATTACTCCGTAGATACACTACCCCCGTGGCAAACAACTCTGCACACGTACTGCACAGTCCACAGCCTGACAAAGCATTAGGTCTCAGGAACTCGAGGAGCCTCAATTTGACTCAGGTTGACTCGTGCACTGAAAATATCACTCTAAGACACTCAACACGTACTTGGAATACGCGGAAAGTGAAGTTATTCAAATTGAGAAACGGCTTTAAACGCGTAAAAGAAATGCCTCAGAGACTGAACCCACAGAAGCCCCTTATGAAGTCGCCAATCACGTATTGCTGAGTTGAAATGAAGCGCTGAAGTGAGATGCCGAGTTGAAATTTTGGTCTTGCTGGTGATCAACTCAAGGAAAGCTGACAGAGGCGGGTTCCATACAATATGCATTGCTAAAACACAAGGTAAAAATTCAAACACTCGCCGAGATTCAATACACTATTATAGACTGCTAAGTAGAATTTTGTACACTGGATGAGAAAAAATATACATGCCATTTTAACTGTAGCGGTGCCTACCTCCTCAGTTCCCAGGAGCCATTCCTTGGTGGGCAAGTTCCTGGAGCCCATCTTGGAGGAATAATCCGCAGGCATGGCTTAATATTCGGAAGCTGTGGGCGCTCCAGAAAAACAATCTAACAAAACACACACATAAACCACTTTTATTAGTTGCCAAACATCAAACTTATTTTCACGTTCAAAACATCCTTATTCACACATGTTTTTCCAAAAAATTCAACCTCGTAGCTTGTTTACTTTGAGATGACCTGAAATCCACTGGGTTTGCACATCGAGGACACACACTACGCACGTCCGCCTCACGCAGCAACGATCCTCAGAATGACCCGCCGAGCATCGAGGCGGCTATATAAGCGCCCGGCAACCCGCGCCCTCAGCCTAACCAAACACACGGGAAGATATTTTTGACTTGGTTTATAGAGCATAGTGAATTGAGCGCCTGGAATGAAGGGTGTCAACCGCGAAGACGTAGGTTGTATTTTTCCGCACAAGATCACCGCAGGCTAATGAAACTTCTACCGCCGAGTCGCTCATTTGCAGCCGCTGTCGAGCAGAATGCGGTTGACAGCTCACACAAATCGGGAATAAAATGTGTCACACAAAAATTGTTTGTAGGTTAAGCAGCCGTGTTTCTAGGGAGAACTGCAAGCCAGAATTTCATGCTCTCATTCCAACGGCAAGCATTATTCCTCCACAGACTGTCAGGTTGTCTCAGCCCCGGAGACTATTTCTTCAGTGCCTAAAATTATTGGGCACTAAACGTACAAAATCCTCAGTCGAGCCGGGTATCCATACAACCATTATTAACACAGAAAAAATAGACAAATTCTCCAAAACTTAGGGTGTCCCAAAAATCTCTTTGCAATTTCAAACGTTTATTACGCAAAAACTGTGAAAGATAAGACTTCTAGTAAATGCCGATCGAAAGAAAAATACCGAGGGTTCTTGACACAGGATGGCTACAATAAGACAGACGAATTTAAACAGTTACATACTTTAGAGCCCCCTTCTTAGCTAAAAACGTAGTGGAACAGAGAATATCTATTGTGGCATGTCATTTTCAAACAATGCACCATTAGTTAAGAGTAAGGAAGAGTTTCATGAGAAGATTCAGCAAGGCTCCATCTAAACCCTGTAGCTTCGCTTTGGTAGCAAAATTCAGACATACAGGATCTGTCGCCGACGAAGGCCAAACGAGAAAATCAATGGCATCCCGCAGTGAAGAATTCCACACTATGGCGACATTCCTTGGCCACCTCAATTGTTCGATTTTAATTTCTCTACATATTTTATTCGGGATAAAGTTTTGGCAAACATTCTGAAAACTATCCATGAACTAAAAATTAATATGTGAATAAAATCGCGATGTTGCTCCATACATTCCGAGAAGCTTGATGCAAAATACGCAGCTAAAAGTACGTTTCTATCTCGATAATACTGGGAAACATTTGAAGGAAATTGTTTTTAAGTAAAAACTCCTTATATTTTCTTCCATCAACAATTTACTAGAACTCTGTCTCTTTGATAGTTTTTGCGAATAAATGTTTAAAATGGCGAAGTAATTTTCATGTCACCCTGTCGCTAACAACACCAGGTCGGCCAAAAATCTCATGAGTGTGTGAAGGAAAATTTAACTGTTTCATCCCTGTGGACGGTCACAAATGACTAGACATTTTGACCCTTGTTTCTTTGGCAGCGGACGACACAGCCTCACGCGTGCAGCACAGAGTGCTCTCTCGTGGCAAGCGGTAACAGAGTTTGACAAAGGATTCTGTGACCATGTTACAAAGAAAAAAAAATCGTTTATTCCAAAATCAGTCACATACGAAGCAAGGAGCAACTCAGGTTTCCATTGGGTAAGACGACAAGCTCAAAAACAAATGTGGACGTCACGTTGTGACTTCTGTAGCTATGATTCTTAATTCGTGGCCTATAGTTCAGCGCGAAGTGATTAGCACCTTAAGCCAAGCATTAATTGAAAATATCTTATGGTTCTCAGTACACACCTGATGCAACTATAAAATTGCAGTGGAAAGGCTAACACAGCTTTAGCTAGGCTTTCGTGACTGCTGTCTTTCGTGTCCACTTTACTTCTTACCATTTTATACCTTCTTCGCTGATGATTATTTATCTTTACTTCATTATCTTTCTTAACTTACTGTATCTATGCGCAGTATATCTAGTGTTAAAACACACATTGGGCCTAGATTCCCCTTTCTTCGAAGTCCCTGCAAAATGGTCCCTTCCATACCGGTGCGAGATAGTCAGTTACCAAAGCGTGAACAGGGACGTGGCTGTACATTTCAGAACCCCACACCAAGTAGGCCCACATGTCTTCCAACCTTTCCAATGCAGAATCGGCGCATAGTTTTAGCCCCAACTCGTTTGTGCGCACTTATCAACAATTTTTTAATTTTTGTTTTGATGGTGACAAATCAGACTAAGTTCAAAGTGTGTCACAATCTAGTCCACCCGACAGACACGTGACCCAACGCTACGACTCAATTGAGTCCAACCGACGGTCGGGTGAACGCACAATGTGACTCGAGGGAACCCATCCGCGGGTTATGGGTTAACTACGGTGTTTCGGCACACGCAGGTATATTCCCAGGTGCACAAGAGGCACAAACTCAGCCCAAAGCAACAGTCATTGCGCCCTGTAATAATTGGGGAGATATTTGAAACTCAATATACCGTGCGTCAACTTGATTGGAATAAAATTTCTCCCACCTAACGCAGCAGACCACAACCACGATGACGGACTCGCTCAATTTCCAACACATGACCACCGCGCTACAGAGCTGAGGGGAGACTCGTGTGTTCAGTGGCACACACAGGAGTCACGGCTCTGTGACCTGGTCTCAGCGGTCCTATGCCGAGAGATTTAATCTACATAATTGCGATCAGACTTAATATCCCACGGGTAATGAAAATTGGAAATGTCCATCAAAAGTGTTAGGAAACCCTTGTCTGAAATTTTTTTTACATGTTGAACGCTTGTGGTAATAAAGTGGTTGCTGTAATTTGTTTGTTTCAGTACTTATAGTTTTGGCAGAGTTACTCTCGATGTTGATCTTCAGTGAATTTGAACTTGAAATATGTTACATTTTTCATTATTTTTTATTTTTCATTCCTAATAACGTACACTTCAAATAGTATTGGTGTGATAGATTGCAGAGCTTCAGTGACTCAGACTATGTCGCACAAAAAAAAAAGGGACCGTTTTGTATGGACTGTAGAAACTGAATCATTTATACACAAGGTGTGCTCCCTCAAAGGATCTCCTGCGCATAGAAACACCAAGTTAAGAATGAAGAGGAAAAAACGAAAAAGATATATTGATTAAGGTGAGAAAATTGACGGGAATAAAGTGGGCACGAAGGACATACGTCCCACAAGCCTATCTATAACTAAGGTAACATAACGGTGTTTCCGGTCCCCGTGACATACGATAAACAAACCTAAATAACTTAGTGCTGTTGCCTATGCTGAGCCCCTTGAGGGGAATATATCCTTCAGACAAATAGATAATAGTTTTCTTATTTAATAGAAGATGATTTAAAAAGTACCATATTACATTTCCTTAATAAAAACTAAGTAGCAATTTTATTATGTTTGAGAAATTTATAGTAGTTACTGCTCAAATGTATTTTCTTTGTTGTGCATTAGCTGTTTAGAAAATGAAGCACCTATAGAAGACTCTCATAATAACATTCTCATTCAGCATACTCTCCCGTACCTTAACAAGTCATCTACGACTTTGACAACCATCTTAGAACGTCAAACCCGTAAGACAAATAGAATGGAGAAGAGACTATTTTCTAATAATTCTAAAAATATCTGTTGATAATATGACTACTGAATTAAATTAGGAGTATGCAAGTACTAGATCGCTGGCGAGACGTCTATCGCGGTCCATACTCATGGACGACTTTAATGATGGCCTAGAGCCTTGAAGTACTTTTTTACTTACGAGACAACCTTTTAGGCTTTCTATAGACTTGAAATGGGTGCACTTCCGTCGACTACATCTCGCAACTGACTAACACAAACTCAGCGGTGTTACAACAAGCGGACTCAAACTCGCGAGTTGTCTGGCAAACCTGGGATGTACAATACGTGTAAAATAAGATGTAGGAACTATCTCAGAAGGCTCCTGAAAAACACCAGCAAACAGAACAAGAATACCAGCAGCCACAAGAACAACACCAGCAGCCACAAGAACAACAGCAGCAGCCGCAAGAACAACACCAGCAGCCGCAAGAACAACACCAGCAGCCACAAGAACAACACCAGCAGCCACAAGAACAACAGGACCAGAACGGTAGCGCAGACGACAGATGCGCGTTCAACAGAAGCATAACCGGACCGACTGACCGCGCTGAGTCCGGTCCCGTTACTCCGTTACTCCGGCGCCTTATCCTCGGCGTGTAGGCCATCCCACACACACGAGCGGCAGGCGCGGCAGCAGTTATGCACCTCAGGAGACGATGGGGCTGTCGGCGCCCCAACGCCCGCGTGCAAGTCGGACTCTCGGCAAGCTAGTGTCAGGGGCTCCTACGCTGTCTCGAGATCCTCGCGGGATGATCGACGGAACGAAGCGCGATGCGTCTTTTGCGCCGTGACCACTGTGACGTCACCAAAATGTTCGATGGAACGAAGCGCGATGCGTCTTTTGCGCCGTGACCACTGTGACGTCACCAGGATGTTTGATGGAACGAAGCGCGATGGGTCTTTTGCGCCGTGACCACTGTGACGTCACCAGCCCGTAATTCATTCGTAATTGTCACGTGGGTAGGTCGCGGTGCTGGAACGTTTTAAAAAGGGAGGGTCAAATGATGTTCGAAGAAAGGGAAATGTTATTCCATGGTTTAAATTTCTTTTTCGATTTTGCGCGCATGGGCAAGACGTAACAAATGGAGATACAGTAAAGTCAAATTAATCTGGAGAATTATTTTGAAGAAGTCACGATCGACTCGCTGAATTTTTGCACCGAGTTGAATTATTACGCCCCTTTATGGCATGGAATTTAATCTTCCTTTCCCAAGGAAAGCCTTGCATGAAAACCAGCCTGAACAGCTGACCTTGGCTACGTGTAATGGGCTTTTTGTAACATTCTCAACAATACAAGTCCGAGCTACGCCACAAGTTTGTGCCGTCACAGGTCCGAGCTACGCCACAAGTTTGTGCCGTCACAAGTCCGAGCTACGCCACAAGTTTCAGAAAGACCTTCGATTATGACATTTGAGGCGCGCACAAATGAATGCAGACTCAGCACGAGGAGACACGCTCAGCATTGTGTTTCATACATAAACGGAAGGCAGAACTTATTTGAAATTTGGAGAACAAAACAAAGTTTACAAAAATTAATTTCAATTGTTTTCCCTTCGAACTCGGCATCTCAAATGGAACGACGTCAATGAGGCCCGCAGGAAGAGACCTCCCAGCGCCCTCTGGGCTCACGCAGAGGAGCCAACAACTGAGCATGCTCTATCTCGCAGTGAAAGCAGTGCACAGTTGCAAACACACAGTGCAGAGTCGCTAACAACAGTGCCCAGTCGCGAACAACAGAGCACAGTCGCGAACACACAGAGCACAGTCGCGAACACACAGAGCACAGTCGTAAACAACACAGCACACAGTTGTGAATAATACAGCACAGAGCTACATACAACACAGCACACAGCTACTCAAAACGCAGCACACAGTCACACAGAACATATCCCACAGCTACACACAACACAGCACACAGCTACACACAACACAGCACACAGCTACACACAACACAGCACACAGCTACACATAACACAGCACACAGATACACAAAACGTAGCACACAGTCACACACAACACAGCACACAGCTACACACAACACAGCACACTACACACAACACAGCAAACAGCTACACACAACACAGCACACAGCTACACACAACACAGCTCACAGTAAGTCTTCAAAGAAAAGCTCGGGAATCCTACCCATCTCCCGAGAGAGGATCGCTACAGCCCCAAGATACGTTGAGGAACAAAAGTATCTCCTTCATCATATGCCCCTGGAGGGAGGCAATGAATTCCCTATTACAACTTAACACACAGCTAGCGAAGAGCAACTCCAGGCGCCGCGAAACAAGCTCCTGTCGAAGGTTGTTCCAAGCAGCAGACGCTTGAGCGAGCACAACCGCCAGCGGCGACTGTTCCATCGATGTTGTCACTTCCTTGTTCCAGCTTTCTATGGACTCTCACTCCGCTGATTAAAATTCAATCGCTATTTTCATGCCACGTTCGAACGAGGCAATTCTACCTCAGTTAATGTCGTCAAAAATCGACATGAAAGACACGCAAGTCGTGACCACAGCCGGCAAATTGGAGGACACTCCCAGAGTAGCACCGTGACGGAGGTGCGTCGTGGCACCATTTCTAGGCACTCCAAAGAGCTCAGGAACACGGGACGACGGCAGCTCAGGACACGGGGTAGTTGCCTACTTGAGGCTTGGTGTAGTTGGGCTGTGACTTTCACGCCCGTTGAAATATTTATGCAACGTTGGTGATATCAAACACCAATGAAACGATGCTCTCCGTATTCTTAACGCGCGACTTGACGTAGGAGTCGTGACGTCATGCGAGCGCCGCAATTTGTCTTAGGAGTTTGGCCGTGACCAAAACGGCGTCCATTAAGTGGCCACCCTTGAAGTCCGGCGACAGCCCCAGGCTAGCTGCTGACAGCACTCAGCTCAGCTGACAGCACCCAGCTCAGCTGACAGTACTCAGCCCGACTGACAGCACCCAGCTCAGCTGACAGCAC
>VOMN01076507.1:0-19862 GCA_014899125.1 Orchestia grillus
ATAGACCAGACCCAACTATTTGAGAAATTGGGGCCATATATAGTACCGATATCCTGTAGACCCGTTAATTTCAAATTTCGAGGATTATTTTAACAGCTCATACGAGTTCCCGGCGTTTATTGCTCTATGTTTTCAATTTAAAATAACATGGAAATATTGAAATGGGAATTTATAATTACAGAATTGTCAAACCTGATAACTACCATGTTTTACAGGCATGGATGGCTGTTGAATGTGACGCGAGACATAAAATCCTCACCTCAAAATAGGTCTTAGAGCTACTGTTGACAGTGAAACTACGAATGAGTTTTAAACAGAAAATTTTACTTAAGCGTTCTGCTGCTAATCAGAAACAACCAAACATTTTACGAAGAAGATTTTTACCTACACTAAGAAATTCAAGCAGGATTTCAAATCTTTCGTCAAATTCAAGAAACCAGAGATAATCCGTAAGACCGAGTCGCTCCTGCCTGTTTTGTAACTGAGTTTTGCTCTGGACTTCGGGAACTACAACCGTCGACAGATTAAATTTGCAGGATTTATCCGTTTGAAAGTGAACGAGTGAGTTGAAGAATGAAATATTTTTATTCGAGTCCGCATTGTCAAAAGAAATCCTTCAGGATAAAGTTTAGACCTGAGAAAAATAACTTAGTCGCACCCACAGCGAACTAGGCACGTCGCTATTCCATCAAAACGAATGTAACTTTTCCTAACAAGTTTAAGAACACTAAACGTTAATCATCGTGAATATAGGTTTGTAATTTACAAGGGAAGTGATAAAACGTGCACTCGACATGAATATATCTAATGAACAGAAGTTAACTTTTTTGCAGATGCAGGTTTTACGCTATTTTACAGCGGCATCTACATGAAAAAATTATTTCAGTGAATTTTCAAATTGTTCTTTTCAAATTAGCTATTCTTTGACATTTTTTGCAGTATTGTAACACATGTTCTCTATAGAAGCAAGAGAGTAATTTATTTTCTGTAAAATATACTATTTTACAACATATTTAACTTCAGTCCGATTAGTGATTTACGTGTTTTTCAAATGAGTGAACTATTCGAAGCTGAGAGATTAGATGATCATCGCTGAAGTTTGATGTCATTCGTTCTTCTCTGAATGAAACTTGAGAGGAGTGTCATTGCCCTATCACAAATCATATTTGGTACAAGAAATTTAACAAATTATCTCCAAAAATTGCCATCAGATGAGCCAAAAGATAACAGCCACAGATAAAAGTAATTACACTAAACCACACCCAAGCCACCAAATTTACTACTACCAAGCCTGACAAAACACCTTAGTTCCCAAAATAAACTTCAAATCATACACCATTTTTTCACCATTGCAAATTATAATCGAAGTATATACCCTTAGCACATAACAATAATGACTGAATCAAACATCCTAAGCCACAACTAAGTCGGATCCCCTTTAGTCACCCGCAAACAATTACCGTACTGAGCGGAGCACTTTTTATTGTCCACCGAAAATCCCAACAACTGAACCAGGTACCTTTGGTCACGCACTAAAAATTTTCATTAATACGCGGAGTATCTTTTAGCCACACACTAATTTTTAGCTCAACGAAGTCAAACACGTCTAGTCTCACACCAACAATTCCTTAACTAAATCAGTACCTTTAGTCACCCACTTGAAACTTGACTAAAGCCGGCGGCCCTTAATCACCGACCAGAAATCCTTGTAACTCAAAGACGATATACAGTCATTCGTAGTACTCATATTCAGCCCAATTCACGTTTCCTTCACCTCGCTTTAGAGTGCCGACGTCGTAGAATAAAAACGGTATCTGAAAACCTCTATTCGTGGTTATAAATCAAGAACTTTATGCTTTTATACGTCCAACACGGGGCATAAAAGTGAATAAAGGCACATAACCTACGGAGAACTTTTCGGTTGAGATATGTACGCGAAGACTTTTACTCGCTCATAGCACACTAGTACCTGCTACCCCACAGCTGGGGAGTTAGGGTTCGACTCCCGGCCGGCTAGCCCAGCCTAATTTTCACGAAACCATGGAGTGCGTCTCTTAGAAAAGACTGCAAAAACCTAACTTTGCTCACATCACTCGCGCGTCAATAGCTATAAAGCATTGAAAACCAAACAATGCATCGTTTGTCAATTGAGTAGGAATTAGTAAAGTTTTTTCTTTCTCTAGAACACGTCAGCCAAATTGATCCGCCATGTAACTCCGTCCTAAATTAATGGCCTTACTCTCGATACTTGCTTAAATTGAACGTATTTTGTTTCAATAAGCAGAATGTGTTACAGGACATACACGAAAACCTAAATTAGTTTAAACAAATTGAGTACTTCATGCACAAAGCGGAGTTTTCTATACGAAACCAGAAACTTATGGCATGGAACTTTTTGTTATACTTTCTTTGTGAAATACAGTCATGAGCAACGCAGTTCATTTTTTGGGGTTGTGGTACATGACAAATCTATCAGTTTTCACCACAGTTTTGGTTCATTTTTCTAATCGAATTTCTTCCATTTTTCCTAATATTCTTCCGAACCTGCATATAAATTAAGTGCAAGATAGTCACATTACGATCTCGTGGCAGCCTATTACACTTTAAGCTACGTGACTACAACAAATTTCTTTATTACTTATCTAATTTTGACTACCGATTTGGTATATTTTCTCCGAAATATAATTTCGACAGCTAATTACTTTCTACAGAACTTTTCTTTCATTAGATAAAAATTTCGTATCTTCTCCTTAATTTGAGACACCAAAGCCGTCCGTGCCGCGCTCTTTGTGTCGCAGTATAAGGTCCGACATTCTTTATTATCAACACTTTCGGGCGTATTTTTTACCTCGAAAGTCCCGTTTGTCAACAGAAGTCATCCGTCCTCTGTCTTGTATTTGCTGTCCAAACAGGAGGGTGCGGGCTCCCTGTCTGTCTCTAATTCGCCTCGAATAGCAAACATCTGACGCCACGACAGCTTTTTGTCTCGCACGCTCCTGTTCTACGTGCATTCTGGAGTCGCGCTTCTCTGAATTCGTTTCCTCTTTGAACGGACGAGATGTTTGTTTCTGAAAATCTACGAACTGAATCTGTTTCTCCATCTTACAGAAAAATGAATTTTCCATTAAAAACATAGCAGAAACATCAAAAACAAAAGAAAACATGTTCAGAATTAGGTTAGATAACTAGCCCGCGCACGGAAAATGTAATTTTTTCTATTTTCTGCCTGCATCGGGCGGCACCAGAATCACGAGCCCGACTGACTCTATCTGATTCTGCTTAACGGATTATCCTCGCTCACCAATCGCATTAGCATCCTGTAATCTGCGACGACTAAGGAATAACCAAATTGGTTCGTTAATATCTGCATTCGACGACTTGCACTTTAATTTTCGAATGCGCTACTGAGTTAATTATTCATTATTAATGACATTCGCAAGAAAATACTGTGATCCCTCACAGAATTGAGCGTAATCTGAATATGCAAAACGGCTCACTGGGGTCCTGCTTCATAAATGAAATCTCATCTTGCAACAAGATTTTGAAATTATTTGCATTTAGTACGACAGTCTTGTTAGCTATGTATTTACCCCTTACTTGGCGAATGCATTTAATTTCCTATATATAAGTATGTAAGATTTCTAAAGTCAAACAATTTATGAAACGAGCCATTTGCTTTCTGAATATACTGCATATCTTTAGGTAACGTTTCGCTGGCTAGAAAGCTTTACACTAAAAAAACATTACTTAACAGTACGACAATACGAATTATCCTTTACGGAAAAAATCATGTTTTCCTCAAAAAAGTAGGGTTCTAAAGCTGTGTTCATACAACAGTAACCCAATTAGGATCACAAATCCTGCGCTTCGGAGATTTTCTCTAAATCTCGAGAACTCGAAGAGAAAGTCAGGCGTCCGACTGTCCTGTTACGGCCAAAGTTCGCCGATACTTGGGTCAGAAAGTGGCCGTCTCTGTTGTTTATCATCACAAAATTGTTTATAAGTTCCTACTTGTCGGCGACAGTGCTTGTGTGGATGAGAAGAGGCTCGAGTTTGCAGGATCGCGGTTTGGTCTCTCAAAGCGCTGTGTTGCGGGGAGTTTTGCCCACTTTCTGGCCCCTCAGTAGACCCAATGCACTTGAAATTACGTTTTTTAGAGTGTTACGCGTAATTGGTGCTGATTTATGTGTGAGACTGTACAGAAATCCAGCTATGTATCAAAAACTTAAACGTTAAGTTAGGCTGAATAATAACTGTTCCAATTTCACCCTGCTTTATTACGTAGGCTAATATGCAGAAAAATATGCATCTTATCATACACGTTCAGAAACGCAGACTAATTGACATCAGAAAGTATGCTCTCGGAAATTTTACTTTGTTGTTTTAGTGTGATTGTTAACTTAGAAATCAACTGAAATTTAAGTGAAGATGAATAATTGTCTATTTTTGAACCCAATTCAGATATCTCAACTTAAGGATTTTCCGTCATTCCTACCAGCTTACAAAAAACTTTAGTTACCAAATAATGCTCAATTTCTCCCATTTCTCCCCTTTACTAGTAGCGCACAATATTTTATCCAAATTAACTGTGCCATGATAACCATACGAGGAAATTTTTTCATTAGAACAACTCAAAATTAACAGGAAAGCAGAAACTATCCAATGTCTAGATTAGATTAGATTATTATTAGTTTAAATATCCCTATTTACATGGAACGTGATCAAAAGAGAACGAAAAAATAGGACCATTTAGTATGGACTACAGAAAACATGGCATCTGAGCACAGGTGTGTAACCACACAAATTTCCTGCCGTAGAAATAGTAAATTAAAAAGAAAACGACGACAAGACAAAGATAATCAACGGAAAAGGCAAGGAAATAGAAAGAACCAAAGTCGACACGAAAGATAGAAGTCCCGAAGGCCTAGCTAAAGCCAGATAAACAACGTCCCCCTGAGGGTGCTAGTCCTCATAGCATAAGAGGAGACAAACCTCACCATATTGCCTATGGCCTAACCTAGCTCTGAGGGGTACGAATGTACAAGGTTATCATGATAAGTGCACGCGAAACGCTCTGCAATGTTTTTCTCATTTTATAAACAGTCCTTTAAGCATAGGTTAGTTACAGTATTAATGCATCAATGAACCTCTTTCCATTGCAAGACCCGAAATTAGCCGAAGAAATTCAAACATGATCCAAATAATTCTCAACACCTCGAACTCACGACGATGAAGACACACGTGATCTCACAACAGGCGAGATCTTGAGCACACGACAGAAATACTGACTTTATTGACCACAATTCTATCCCGAAAACAACGCGGCTGAACCACTATCCCAGTTGTTCCAACCGAGCGGACGCTGTTCTCATTAAAATCTCGATATCACGACCCCCTACCCTACTCATGAAATTAATCAACGTGACAATTAAATTCTTATTCCCAAGCTACATTGATGATCATGGTGGCCTTTGTTTGGTTCTGCTACTGTAAAGCAATAGAAGAGTCGTAAAGTCTAATTAGCGGTATTATTGGATACAATATGCGATACAACTCTCCATTGCACACTATGATCTCTCTGAATAAAAACGAAATCGACCATAAAATTAATGGTATCTCCTCTGTATAATTTGACGATTAGCCCACCTTCCATGAGTGGAGGTTTAAAATCCAATCCGCCCCTGATTAGCAGTGCGTCTTCAAGTTACTCGGGTCGGTGTTTTCTCTTCAGGAGCCTCGCCAACGCCGTTGGCAGCTGCGCCCACGGTAGGTTTGGGAATGGAAAATTTCTGCAGCTACCTGTACTGGGAATTACCATGAAAATTTGTCGATATGTGGCTATCTGTACTAAGAATGGGTATAAATATTTGTCGCTGCATGTACCAAGAATGTGTGTAAATATTCATAGCAATATGTTTTACGAATGCATGTAACCACTCATAGCTACCTGTATTACGTGAACATGGATATAAATATCGTAGTTTCTTGTGTTAGATATGCACCGGCATAAATATGAATATTTGCACTTAAATATTCGAAAGCGTTCTGTGTGACTCACTTTCATTTTTAGTAAGCGCACGAATTAACTTTTTGTGCTTGAAATCGAAGCGATAAGAACGTTACGTTTCGACTGAATTGTCTTTCTATAATTTCGAGGAGAAATGTATTGAGCCAAGTGATCATAAAGAATAGTCATAAATGATATTTACGTTGCACAACATTCACCTACGCTAACAAGTATTGTGAAATATGTACAGTGTAGGAGCTTACATTTCAAGAGCTATAACTTTATTGTTGTCCATGTTTATAATTGAGAAATATTTTCGAAAGGCAACAACTTTAAAGATCAATTGTTAATTAACTTTGCGAACTGCTGCAAGGTTTGGCAGCACTTCCGATGACAATTTTTCAAAAATCTATTCACCTCAAGTTTAAAGTATAAGATGGAAAAAGAGAGGTTTGAGTGAACTTTAGACTCTTGGTCATTTAAAAATCAACAAGGCCAGTTGAGAGAAATGACACGTCCGAGAAAGTCGATCAATTCAGAGGCCTCTCCATCTGTCATCCTGGTGAGTGATGAGGCAAGTTATTGCCTCAGTGATGAGGCGGCAGCTCCTGAGTAACCGTGTGGGGATACTCAAGTTTCTGCTGAGCGAACAGGATCTCGCGTGATGGGTGAACATGACTTCGCTTAATTGGTGAACAAGACCTCGCTTTGCGAGTGAACAAAACTTCGTTTGACGGGTGAACATGACATCGCAGAATGGTTGAACATAAGTCACTTATTTAAATGTAGGTTTAGTTTATCGTATCACGATGAAAGGCTAGTTCGTGCATTGGTTCTTATTTGTCTCGTTTCAGACGGTAATTAGGGAAAGACCAAAAAAAACTTTAACGGTAGAAGGGGACTGACGAAAAACCGGTTCATCCCGAACAATTTTTTCTGATTCTGTTACGGAACGAGTAGACGAGGATTTGAAAATTGAGTAAATAATGAGTTCACTGACGAAATCTATGAGAAAAACTCAAAAACCTGGATTCAGCATAATATGATTATCAAATCTTTGTCGAAGAGTGAAGCAATGTTTACTGACTGCACTACGCTTCAAAATTAGAAGCAAAACAGTTTCCCAGTAATAACTCAAGCTATTTCACGAAAGCCTCAGAAACTACATATTGTGTATGGAAACACTGTTACACGCGCAGGGCTAAATTTTTCACACGATTTTCGCAACAGTGAATAAACGGAGGACATTTTTAGTACATCATTGCAGCAATCATTGCACCACTCCAGATGTATAGTCAACAAAGGAGCTTTCACAGCAGTTCAGCAGAAAAAATCTCCTAGGAGCTCCACAGGAAACATTCAACCTTGGAATTGATTCAATGTTTGGACGAGATAATGGTGTAGTGGAAAAATTTGCCAGTAACCCCGATATGAATGCCGGCCGATGAGACAAGTGAAAACTGCGCAAAACTGCACGTGTGTCGCACCGAACTCTACATCTGATACAATGAGAAGTTTGTCGCATCGCATCCCATCCAAGCCAGTAAGGAAGTGTTCGAGGGTACTGGCGCTCCTGGTGTGCCGAAGATCTCAAGATGCCGTATTTTCAAGAGGTTCACCGAACAGTTAAACGGCCTCCTCTGAAGGCTATGCGCAAGGAAAAATGGATTCAGCGGGGCCAGAACTTGCATGAAGCAGCCGGTAGAACGTATTTGGTCCTCGGATGAATTTAGCGCTACTCTCAACAGGTCCAACGATTACAGGGAAATTCTACTTCTCCTAGGAGCATGGGTGACTTCACCTGCTAGGCTACAGCAGGGAGGTGTTGGTGTGGAGGTGGTGGTGTGATGTTTTAAGCTGGTATTATTGATGGCGAAATACTTGGGCCTTTTAGAGTAAACGATGGTGTAAAATTGATTGATGATGCTTAAGTTGACTTCTTGAGGTAGAACATTTTTCTTCGCATAAATCTCGACGCTTGGCACTCGGGAACATCTTTGCTGACGCGCATGACAGTGCTCCATCGCAGGCGGCGAGACTTACACCGTAATTTGAATTATGGCACCGTTAGGTAAGCCAAGATTATGGAGTAGATGACAACTTCTCCGGATTTAAACCCAACTGAGAACCTCTAGATTATCGTTGAGAGGAAAATTGACGTAACTGGAATATAATATAATTACACAGCTGACTTGTGAAATGCCATCAAGGCTGCTACTGGAGAAATTGCTTCGGATGATATCAAGTAATTGACTTTATAAATGTGCCAAAGACTTTTTTGTTATTACTAAGAATGTCTTATTTATGTGTTAAAAAGTAATGAAGTTAAAGCTTTATTTATAAAGCTCCATTCTTATTTCTGTATTAAATGATGCAAAATGATAAATGTGATTAAAATTCTTTCCTGAACGGTACTTTTACGAGATGTTTAAGAATATTTGCACAGAAACGATGCCTAAAAATGCACCAACATAGGCGCTCTTTGTTTCTGCGCAGACCATGTCAAAAATTGAGCACTGCGCGTGAAACAGAATTGTAACGGAGTATGAAATTTCAAAAATTTTATTAAAATTTTTTCGAGTTATTCCAAAAAAAAACGAACTTGTAAATATGCAATGATTTATATTACTTGACGTTCGACAACTAGACTAAATAAATTTGTAATTAGTGTCCCTTACAATCACATACGTCACATGTGAAGAAAATCGAGGCCTAATAGTAAACTTAGAGATGCTGGCTGGAAACCTGATCTCTATAAACCTTACGTAGAAAAAATTCCAATTCACAATTTCATCAGCGCTCACGTTGATACACAGATATTGTTCACATTTTGAAATTAGCAATCCAGTACGTCGTTTCTATAAGTAAACTGTTTCGCCTATACGCCTGAGAAAACATGTGCGTCTTTCTAAATTTCCTCCAAGTTCTCCTCGAAAAACGTGGAACTAAAAAATTCCACCCTCTAAAACTAGTAAAAATACTACTTACCTTGGGGTGTGTACAGATTATGAAACAAATTAACACTTTTGTATCTGATGATACACGTACCATGAAGCTGAACACGTTTATAAACAGATTGATCATACTACACCATTCGCAGCTTAATAGCAACAACACAGAAGGCGATTAGTTTATTCTAGTATCGATGAAGTCGCTAATGAAATACAAATAAGTACGTGTGCCGAATAATCCAGAACTCATAGCTGACATTCCCATACAGTTACTGTTGGCCTTTGGGTGCATTGCACTGTAGCCATGAACTCGGCAGTTCCGAGACGCCTGACTGGCGTTGTTCGTCACTACAAATTGTGCGCAATGATGCAATAAAGTCGGAAAAATTGCGAGCGGTTGAGCCCGGATGCGCAGCAAATTATTTCCAGGCAACCGCAATCATGCTGCCAGGAAGCATGAAGGCGGGCCTTGTCAGGGATGGCGGGCCTTGTCAGGGATGGCGGGCCTTGTCAGGGATGGCGGGCCTTGTCAGGGATGGCGGGCCTTGTCAGGCATGGCGGGCCTTGTCAGGCATGGCGGGCCTTGTCAGGGATGGCGGGCCTTGTCAGGCATGGCGGGCCTTATCAGGGAAGGAGAGTCATGTCAGATCATACAAGAGTTCTCTCAGGTCGTGAAATGAATTTACGACTGCGGGAGTGGCATACTTAATAAAATTTTGTCGGTAGTAAAAATGAATCTTTAAAATTACTTGATAGGTTAAACATGAATCCATAAACACAACCGAAATTTCAATGACTTGTATCAACTCTTTTCACGATAATTCGTATCTTGTTAGCTCTAGTTTGCTATGTCTAATTAACAATAGTTATCCAACAAAATGCGTGAGGCTAGGTTGAATGTAGCACTCGTTGAGCGAGTAATTTATGGAATTACAGCCAGACGTCGGTGTGAGCACCTCCTACATCTATAGCCGCTTCCAAAATGGGGGTCAAGATTATGACGTGCATTAGGAAACAGCAGGATGTGCTCGTTAGGTTTGTGCTTTTATTCCAAGAATGGATGAGGTCGAGCATAAACTCACCAGGTTTTTGGAAATCGGAAAACTCCAGTTAAATTTTGAATAATTTTTCGCACACTCTGAATCTAGAACATTGACGATACTTTGAGTAGATCTTAAGTTGATGCCAACGCCCGGCAATTCATATTTTTCGAGCCCGAGTTTATAGCAACATGTATTTTCAAAACTGTCCCCGATAGATGAGCATCTCAAAGCTCAAGAAAAAATGTCAACAAAAAATGGCATGAGAGGCAATATGAAATGCAGCTTGGTCCACTTTCACATCACACTTAGCAGCCAATTTCTTCAATAAATAATGTAATCTATGAGATTCAGAAATTAAAGCTGGAGCTCTGTATTTAATTTGCACTGAGCGTACACGTTCATTTTAAAGGACATTCGTACCGGCGATGTCTGTTGTCTCACATTATATTTTTTGACATGGTGACTAGAGCTTGCAGTCGGCGGAGGTACAGACTCTGATGAATTGGGACTGCTGCCGAGTTCGGAACTGAGATCGAGAAGGATAAGAACCCCGAATTTGCTTTCTAAGACCAGAAGACGAACAAATTACGGCCATTTGCAGGGGGACGCAGCCAAGGCTCGGCGTTTGAAGTCCTAGAGATTGCTTTTTCTCGTCAGCCCTTCTGGAGAGTTCCACGTATTTCTATTAATTTACATACGTTTTTATAACGGATGAAATTAGATTTCGTGGACTGAGTCCTTTAGACATTGTTTTCCCTTAAGTTAAAATAGAGGGATGATACAGCTGCACATGTACACATACATTCGCATGCATGCACAAGAGAGAAACTTGACACCAATTATGCAAGGTGAAAGTCGTAAGAAGAACTTCGCTGATGTCAAATAATAGCTATTTTTAGCTAGTAAATACATTTCGTGACATCTGATAGCCGCTTAGGGGTAACTTATGACTTTTGTAAATAATTGATCTCTTCAAGCAGTTTTACAGGGACTGCTCGTATGTCAAGCGTCCTGCAGAAATATTTATTTCAGCAGATTGGCAATGCGCCATGAATATCACTGAGAATGTCATTCCATTCTACGGCACACAAATGACATACGTAAGCACAAGCACTGTAATTTTAATCAAAAGTGAGACACAGAGCGGCTCATATATATAAATAAGAAATACTAGATGCAGATAGAAAATAAAACTAGTACAATTCTTTCGACCTTAATGGATGGTAACCACAAATGCTTATTATTTCCATTGTAAAGAATCCATGCAAAATAAAGGATATTGTAAGCTGCAGTTGCTTCGTGGAAATTTAGTGTAAAAAACATCCAGAATCAAACCCTAAAATACAGCATTGCTTGCGGGCAAAGTTATACCTGCTTCTCTAATATCTGCGCAATTGAGCAGCGATGTTAACTCAGTGTTCCGTGGTACACAGTATAAAAATTTGAGTAGCTTGACACTTTTGTACAAATGCCATCGAAGATATTCAGTTGTGATAGACGGCGAAGAACGAAAGAAGGAATAGAAGAACGAGAGAAGGAATAGAAGAACGAGAGAAGGAACAGGAGAGAACAAGAGATCGATTTTACCAGTCAGCAAAAAGCGAGCGCAACGAAATTGTCTGCAGAAATTAAAGTGTTGTCCCCACAACCAGAACACAAACTAAAGATCACTATCGAGTTAGCAAAACGACTACAGTTAGGCGAGCAGTAAAAATTTGAGGACAGAAATTAAGGCGACTACATAAGAGTAGATTGTTAGTTTAAAGCTCCCTATCTACATGAAATGTAATCCAAACACAGCGAAAAATAGGGACCATTTAGTATGGACTATGTAGAACGGGCAATTTATACACAAGGTGTGTTCCCACACAGGATCCTCTGAGCATACAAACAATTTATGAATGAAGATAGAAAACAGCAAAGAAAAAATGGAGGAAGCAAAGTGATCTCCAGAGATGGAAGTCCCGAAGGCTTCTTTATCCTACCTGAGACATCCTAACAGATCCCCCCCCCCGCCTTAGGGACGCTAGTCTCCGTAGCATAGAATGGACAAGCCTAACTAGCCTAACCTTGCTGGCTACCCTATGCCCCCTGAGGCGCACAGATTTCTAATTTAATTACACTGATAATTGATATGTTCTGTCAATTCGACTTGTTCCATTATACAAAATGGAACTAAAGACATTAGATAACCATTCGTTAAATAAGAACGTATCAAATAAATTTCTCATGTCAATAGCCGTTTCTTTCAAACTGTATCAAAGTCCCTGATTTTTTACCAGAGTAGTTTAACTTTGTAGTTAAGAGTAAGGTCGGGATTCATAAAACTAAAATAAGAAATAAAAAATAGACGCATAAATGTATTTCTAGATAGGCCCACCTGTGAAAACACGACAGCATAGCACACTTATCGAATGCCATAACGAACGGAAATGAATGCAGGCAAACAAGTTGTCAGAGAGCGTAAATAAATAGTGAAGTCCATCAATAGGTCAGGATCTGAGACCACTATAAAATCCCATTATCTCGTTGGTGGAACAATTCCTTACCCGTAAATATGACAACTGTTCTCTGCTGGACCGCGCTGCCATGGTAACACGAGCTAACATTCCCATCCATTGAGGAATTTTACGAATAGATCAAACTTTTCCGAAAAAAAACAGCTAGTATGAAGTGTGCTCATTATCGACCAAGTGAAACGGCATGATTTTACCCGAAGGTTGAACAGCTGATTTTCCCGCAATCTTCTTCTCCACTACCGGTACCTGAAGCCAGATGAACACCAGCATGTATGCTTTGCTCACAATAGAATATTTACTGGAACACTGAGAGCATACATCGGTTGTTATTTTCCGTGAATAGTTCCAAGTTTCGGTCTCATAGGTAAACGTAAATACATAAAAATTATCTATGAGTTTTATACCATTAGCAGTGTTAACAATTTAATCACGAGAAGCAGGTTTGCAAAAAAAATCGACAGTAAATTACATTCTATATCTCATGAGAACAATGTGAATATTTTAAAGACAGTTTTGTAACGGTTATTTAGCGCGATGCGCAATGTGCACAACTGATGGTACAAGCGTTCAAAATTTGTCCATAAATTCACAGAACATCTTTGCAAAATACCATTCATCAGTGTATCTTAGTTTGCTCAAAATAGTTTTTGAAGAGCGTTGTGTAAAAAACATGCTTGGATAATTAACTTGACAAGTGTTTATGAAGAATATTGATTCTATCCTCTAGTTCTGTACAGCCGCTGAGCTTGATCTCAACGCAGCTGTTGACGCATTCATTTGTGGTGTCCGACAATAACAGGTTTTGGATTGATGATTAAATGAATTTGTCAAAAATGAAAAACAATTAATTCTGTGATGAAAAAATTTGTTTGAACAATTGCAGTAGGGATGTGGATTATGGTGAACGATGCACAATGGTCCTGAACCGATATTACAATAGTCGATAAAGAATACATTTTGAATACCAAACTATTATGAGGAGGGCTGAAATTTCAATCTGTGCAATGTTTTATAATTTCAATCGAAAAAATACTTACGTTTTTGCGATGTTTATAAGGTAGAGCTTCAGCGTAGTTTCTGAAAACGAAGAAAAAGCGCGTATAAGAAACATAAAGCACGAAAAAACCATATCGTCAGATAGACACTAGGGGTTATAATGAACCATTTTACTCACAATTTTTCGAATTAAACCAACTATTTATTGAAGTTACGTACTTGCGTGTCATTTGTCAGAGGAGTTTCCCGAAGCCATAAACATATAATTACTGTATTCAGTAATGTGTTCTTTTCTTCGGTGGGCTGAGGAAACGACGTTTCCCATCCATCGCTTCCAGTCTTCTGGATATGAAAGAGAAACTTCTACGATACAGTAAGAATATTCAAAAACTTTTCTGATAACAAAGCGTCCAAGATATCGGGTATTTTTATGAGACTTTAGTGAAATTAACATCCCATGACAAATATCGAAAAGGTCATCAATATAAACTGGAATTCCTACACATTTCAAGCAAAATTATTCGGAAGCAAATTTTACTTTTGAATTTCCTCGAATATAATGTACAGCTTAAGAAAAAAGAAAAAATTGTCGAAAAAAACGCTGTATTGAAATCAATTTGCTTCCCGCCTATCTACCTAAGCGTACGTTCTAATCAAACGCATTAGGCAACGAATGTGCATGCTCTGAGTTCTCGTCAAGTTTTTCATATTTTAAAAGTTGTTTAGAATCAACATTGTAAAGTTGTTTAGAATCAACATTGTAAAGTAATTTTGAATTTCACTTATAAAAATTGAAGAATAGGAACTAGCTCAAGCAATTTCTCTACACCAGTTGTCAGAAACGAAAGAGCTGACTTTCAAATACATTCCATTTATGTAATACCTGAATCCTTCAAAGGAAGCTACAGCTCATTTATATTGTCACTCCTATAAGCTGTAAAGTCCGTTCACGCTACAGGGTTATTCTCTTCAAGTTTCTCATCACGAGATGTAATGATGAGCGAGTACCCTATCTAGTAATCCCTCCGTCTCCGTGAGGTCCACACAACACAGCCCGTCCATCATGTGACAGACTCGACGCTCAATAAACACCCGCTCGTGGTGCTCCAATTCCGACTCCCTCGAGCTCTTCGCTCACTTAGAGCACAAACACGGAAGCTCTCTCTGGTGAATGATCTTAAGACTTTACGCAGGAAGCACTTGCTAAATTAGGCTTTGATCGCAAAAGGTCAGCAAGTCTTTGGACGAGTACGAGTATTTGCTGAAACAAGAACATTTGCAGCCATTAGACGGATTCGCTGCAATCAGGAAAAGTCAAATTTACAAAAATAAATGATGGTCAGTCATCGAGTATAACATTTGTAAATTGTTTCATGTTTTCAAGAGGATCGTTGGCTAAATGTCTATCTTGTGGCTTAATTAAGGCTTACATATGTCCAAGAATAAGTAGACACTTTTTAAACGGGTAATTGCTTTTTTAATTGAGGTATCACATTCTTTATCAAATTCTAAATGCTTCCATACTAAGTTTCCTGCAAACCTGAAGAAATGATTTTCTAGGTTCATCACATAAATGCGTAACAAATTATATCAGTTTTTAATTATAATTTCATTGCAAATCCGTACTTGCGTAGGCTTGGGCATTCCACTTATTCGAACAACTATTTGCAAATGAAACCATTATTTTATTTGCTGAAAGTATGCGGCATGACAAAGAAATATGAAATTAGTTCCAAGTCTTTCCCCATCAGAAGGTTTTTTCATCCTAATAAAAAAACTCGCTCGTGAGATACAAAAATATTTTTTTCTTTCAGACAGCGAACAGTCATTTTGAATTTCCTTTCCCTTACTCTGGTCAGACAAAAAAAAAAGCGCAGAAGTTACGGAAACTTCTCACCATTTATTTTCAGATTTCGCTTTAAACTTTACTTTGTTTTTTTTTTGTAGCAGTCGTCCTGAATCTCTTAAGCGTAGAAGTTCAATTCCGAAACTGCAATAAATATTCTTCTGAGGAACATGGTAAGACGAGTAAATCGGGCTCTCTGAACTTCGAAAGAAAATTCGGTAAAATTTTATTAATACATTTCTGCAATTAATTTCTCCTGGGAACTTGTTTACCCATTCAACCGGGAATTTCGCACTTGCATGTTTTGACTAGTAAGCATTTGTTTCAGCCGATTTGAAAAAGGTAAAATAAATCATTAATCATTCATTATTGACTGAATTATTTTTGAGATAAAGCTGCACATAGCTTAGTTAAAAGTAACAACTATTGTCAAAATATTTACAACCTACAGTATATGATAAGGCTGTATTTTGGTTTTTACAAAAAACTGGCCGCATCATTATAAAACGAGTCGTGTATGTCCATCTGGTAGCTAAGAGGCTAAAAGAGAGTGGAAATTTTCCAGATCGAGTGCAAATGTGTTACTAATATCTTTTAAATTCCAATTCTTAACTATCGGCGTTCTCAGGAAGAAACTTTCCCACGAAGGATGGGAATTCAAAACCTAAATTCTAGGCCTCCCATGATCGAAGTTCAAAAATTTCAAAACAGCATAAAAAGTGAAAATCGGCCATATAACTTCCCTTCCACTCAAGTATTAAATTAAAAATATGTTTTCATGCCGAAGAGCCGCTGCGATGATGAAATTATCTCGCACCATTGACATGTCCACCTCAGAACTGAAGTTACTCAAACCAATCTAATGCCCCATTCCAATTGGGGAGACTACATTCGTTCCCCTTTTGGGCACTTGATCACTTCCAGTGGACAACAGCTCTACATTTGTCTCCCGCGTTGAGTAATATATACTGGGGACGATAGTTCATTTATTTTGTAAAGTTATTTTACGTGAATTTGTACATCCCTCACAAATCAGGCGATTTAGCTTCGCATTCGCATTTAGTCGCCAAGTTGTCTTTCTGCTGCTTTTTACAGGCACTTAATTAAGAACACACACTTTGTGGAAGTCGCCAACAGCGGTTGAGGTTATAGTCGGTTTCAAAATTGTCGGAATTGGCTTCATATTTTGCCACTTGGAACGGGCTCAAAGCTAGAGGTGATTCTGCATCACTCAGTGCTCAAACCCTGCACGCTACGTGGGTGGTAAATAGGTTATTGATATTACTGATATTGTTATTATATAATAAAAATTATTTTTCTAACTCTAGCTTTAACACGCTCCCATCATATGAGTGCTTGCAGTTAGGTTCTTCCGTAGAGACCGCCTAATTCGAATGCGGCGAATTTTGTGTTCTGTAGTCAAAAAATCTTTCATCATTTACGCTCCCTCTCTATACCTGCATTAATAATATTGTCATATTAATGGTTCAAATATAAGGTTATTCTGTAACTGCAAATAAAATGAGTGTTGGCATATTTGCAAACTATTAGGCAACAATGATCGGTTGGAACAGCGGTGGCCCAATGTGCAGGGAACGTGCTAAAGCTCCTTATCCACCTGATATGTGATTCAAAGACAAGGAAGAGAAGGAACCATTTACATTCGGTATGAACTCTAGAGAACAGGAACTCTAGGCACAAGATGTGGTCCACACACAGTATCCTTTGTTCGTAGAAGCCGCGAAGTAAGAATGAGGAGGAACAAAATACACAGAAGAGACAGCGAAAAAGCTGTGAAAATTGGAAGAAGCAAAATAGCCACGAAAGGCAGAAGTCCCTAAGGCCTGCCAATAGCTGAAGTAACGTAACAGGGCCCTCTTCCCCCCCCTGGGGGCCCCAGTACCTTAGCATGCGACCCTATTGCCTATCCAATGTGCCCTGAACAAGTAAATTAGTTTAAAAAAGCTGTTCGAAATAAAAATTCCACATTTCACCTACGAAGCGGCAATTAGCTCTCACGAGACAGGAACACAGCGCGCTTCAAGTCGTCGTCCTCCACCTCCCCTGAGAAGCGAGTCAGGAGGACCATCAAAGGGCACTCCCGTAGATTAACTCCCTGGGCTGCGCTCCTAAGCGTTATTGAAATAAAGAGGTTGAACTGAGGATAGGAAATAAGCACTCGAAAAGTTACGGTTTTATGGCAGAGTTAAGATTCAACAAGGGAACAAGTTGCCGTGATGCGAGGTGTTGAATGAGATAAAAAAAACATTGGCACGATCCTTTACATTGATAGATATCGAAGGATACAACCGCAAAACTAGAACGGCTAGAATGTAGTATTAAGAAACGAAATTGACGTGCGAGAATAAAAAATCCAGTTCAACGTAAAAAAATTCAACGACGCTCGGATGTATAAAATTGCATTTTTATCCCACGTATAATTGTGGAGAAGGCGTTTTTGTCGCCGGCTCCTCGATGCACGCGACTTCACTCTCTAACGCTGAGTAAAATCCCGGGAGTCCTATTTCTCAAAGCCTTGTTCTCGTGAGACAATCAGTCGGGCTACACAACACTCGTCATTTTAGCACCTGTAGGAGGAGGATAAGTACCGCCTACAATTTCCTCATCTACTGTCTCAACATCTACCACCTCAAGCCGACGCCTATAGCGACCAAGTCCTCAGTCCCAACGTTATCGATGTTCACTGTCGATTGCACGTAGAGCAGCTCTAAGCTCCAACGCACCGTCCATCCGACTGAGCTCGAGCCCTGGGCGTTTAAGACAGGCTTACTTCTGGCGTGATCTGAGCAGGTTTCGAGTGAACCTCTGCTTCCAAACTTCGACTTGAAAAGAAAGCGTGTTCCCTGAACAACTCGCAGGTCAACTATTTTGTTTCTTGCAGTTAATCGTACTTTTAATTTCTTCCGAGAACACGTTGCACCAAACTGTGGTTTTTGATCGTAAATTATAGAAAGAGATCACGACTTCCTCCCGCAGAATACAAAAGGAATTTATCTTTGCTTGTTTCTTTGAACCCACTTGTAAACAGTTTGGGACACATTTTTTATTTAAATTAATCTGAGAAATTGGAAAATGCTCACTACGCGTAACACCTTGCCAGCATATGAGTGCTAATAGCCAGGCTGTTCCATATCCGGCACGAATTGTAATTAAGCGGCACTTTGGTTAGGCATACTTTCATCATTTTTACTTTCTCGTGTTACGCAGATTGCTATGTACGTATATTAATAATTCAAAAGTGAGAATTTTCTACCAACGCCAATAAAATGAGTGTTGGCGCATTGGCAAACCATAACGTAACAGGGGTTGGGTGGTACCGGGGGGCCAATACGCAGCGAGTGTGTTGAAAATGTAGAGTGTGAGAATTTAATAGACTTTATCAAATTACAAGTTGAAAGGGCTTCAAGCTCGAGGTAATGTCATGTTATGCATCATGACGAGTTCTCATTGAATTCAAAAACGAATTTAAAACGAAGATTTTAACCAAAATCAATTCCTCCAAATACCGCAATCAATCTCAGAAAAAACAATCACATGAATCCCTGCATGCTGAGAGATAACGTTCTCACAATTACCAGATCTAATCAAATTTTATATCTTGATCCCTTTGGAAAGTTATGTTTACTTTAGATGGGCTGTAAGAAAAATTGCTAATGTGTTTAGCCCCGAGGCATCATGTGGCCAGATGACTGCGGAGGCTGGTTGATTGATTTATCAATTTATCTATCTATTTATTTACTGTTATCTTGTTGACGCTGAATGAACGAGATATTTGCAAACTTAATTGGAGAAAATGAACTGATGGCTTTGCTTACACACGCCTTCTCATCAAGGTTTTAACCTAAGATTTTTGAGGTATGAAGATATGATATACTATATAATATTGTTCATTGGTATTACAATGAGAAAAACACAATAATGCTAAAATAATTCCGGTAAAAATAAATAATCAGAACATGAACAGGTTCAGGAAATACTAGCCTATTGACAGACATATAAATGGTGCACTTTCAAAACAGCTATCTTGCTTGCTAGTTTTGAGCAAAACTAAATTCATTCAATAACGGCAACACGACTTGCATCATAAAATGGAGAAGGGAGATGAGGAAAGGTCTTTTCTCAGCGATATGCACTTTCAAAAGAGGATCTGCATTTCTATTTAATAATAAGTTCACACGTGAGCGCCGGGAGGGAAGCAGACCCGTTGATTAAATTTAACTCAATCCATTGAAATCGAATAACCATGATTACCAGACCCTCGTAATTAACAGAAGCCCCGGCCGTTGTGATAGGGGAAATTACAAAGCGAAGGAGGGGACAGGAGAGTCGCGAGTCCTCCAGTACGTGCTAATAATTCAACCCTCAGAATTGGTCAAGTTCATTTTACCTCAAGGGAAACGCTTCGAAGCATCAATGATTGATATGGAAGTTTTAATTGCGTTTAGATGCTTGTAACTACGTCTGAGTGCCAGCGAGTAA
>VOMN01076517.1:0-12711 GCA_014899125.1 Orchestia grillus
CTTACGAACGGCCAAAATAAATAAGCTTGCGGTATGTAAGCCAAATGCAGTTTCAATACCAAAGTACTTTAACCTGTAACGGCTGAAGATGTGAATTATTCACGACTTTCTCGTTTCAGTTCTGTTTGCGTGGTTGGACGAGCATGTTCGGCGTGGTGCTCTTCTTCTACCAATGGGATCCCGCGATGAAGCTCGGACAAGTCCGCTTCATTTTGATGGGGCAGAGCTGCAACCAGTGCGTGAAAAAAGAAGTATTCGAAACACCTATGTGGTACCCGGAGGAGGCTCAGAAGGTAAGCACTTCATTCTTTGTGTATGGTTGGACTTAGAAAAGTCCCAAGTACTGGAACTTTCGGACCTCAGGATTGTCTGACCACGGACAATTCCGAACGGTGGTCCCTGATTAAATAACCGCCCTGAAGCCCGATGGCGCTCTTCTCGGACTTCAACACCTTGAAGACCCTCTCACTCCTATGAGCACTGTTGGCCAAAATTCATGCTTATATTATCTATGTAGCTGAATGAAAGAATTGAGTATTTGCGCGGTTCTACCTCCATTTTAGAGCGCTGCCCGAAGGGAAATTACAAATGTGCGGGCTTGAGACTTGTGTTCATTTGCGTGTTGGCGTGACTTGCTTCTATGGTTTTGTTACGCTGTGTAGTAAAGCCCCTGGGAACTCGTGGGGACAGTATTTCATGTGTAATTATATATAATGGGTTTTAGACATAGTGCTTGTATGTTACCGTTGCAGTGAGTTCAGCAATTTAAGGCTAGTATCCTACTAGCAAGTCTCTTGCTCTAGAAATGATCGATCTGCTTCTGCTTTTCTTTTTTCTGCGAGGTATTCTTTTTTGTATCTTGAGCAGGTTCCTCAAGTGTGTAGGTTAAACCCTTCATATATTTTAAAATAAAGTATCGGAATAGGTCGAGGTTTTAACTCTTGGTTTTTCAATCTAACTCAAGTATCAAACGCGCTTTACAAAACAAATAAAATAGCGAAGACAACAGGTCTAAAATTCATCTTTAATAAAATTTGAACGTTTCGGCAATTCAGCCATCTTCAGCATCTGAAATTTAAAACCGAAAGAATAATTCGTACTGTAAAACAGAGATTTAAAAAATAGGAACTGCAAATTTACAATTACTTTCTAGTTACAATATACAAGGAGTGGATATGATGACTGCATGTCATTCAGCTTCGGTTTCAATGTAGCAATATGAAGGGATTCTAAAATGCGCAAGTCTAAAAATGATTTCGCCGAACCTAAAATGTATGAATTCTCCTTATTTTTTGGTTGCAAATTTGAACCCCAACAAAAGGTATTCAGGAAAATTTGAAAGTATATTTGCTTTTAATCTCCCAATCATTTAGTAACCAACCTGATGCAACAGGTGATGACAAACCTGTTCTACGAGATCAGCTCACGCGTCTACGGCCAAGAGGTCCCCCCCTTCAACCGTGACCGTCGTCACGGCCGCCCTCGTCACCAGCACAACGCCCAACAGTGCCAGGGGTGTGTGCTTAAACTTTGCAAGCCTAAGAGGGAAATTTCTTCTTCCGAGAATCGTGTGTTGGAAGACATCGGTAGCCGCAGTACCACGACACCAGCTTTAAATAATGCTGAAGATTTGGATGACGGTGTCGAACGTTCGAGGAATCTTGATACTGTGTGTAAGGCAGTCAAAGCGCTCACAGTCCGTAGGGAAAACGATGGTCCCCAATCCGCCTGCGAGACTGATGAAGAACGTAAAAGAGAGCTTCAGACTAAAAGTAACGAGGTTCGCTGGGAAAACGTTGAGAACTTTACGGAGCGCGAGAACATCGGGAAAATCAACGGCCAAGTCAAGAGCAGTGTTCCAGTCTCTAACGGCGACGATGGTTTTCAGCGCGACCCCCGTGTGGTAGCGGCAATAGAGAACGTAAGGAAGGCCCTCGCTAAGAAATCCAACTAAATAAGAGGGGTTATTCCGCTGGGTAGAACGCAAGCAAAAGGCGTGGTTCTGAGGAATCGAAATTTTCTAGTGTGTGAAATACGAACTGAAGTTGAGACGAATGCATGTCTTCATTGCTGCAAATAACTTGGCGTTCGCGCTCTGGAAGGAAGTATTAACTGGCGCTTGTTAGAGCTTTGTTTCTGAACAATGAACGATGTTCGGCTGGTGAATGTAGGTTGTTACGCAGAGAGTAGTTGATCGCTTTGCTGTTGAAATTAATTACCGAATGTAATTTTTTTTAGTATGCGGTCGGTTAATTGTTAATGGCTAGCGTTTGTAGTTTAGATTAGAATATTCTTAATAGCTTAATTTTTAGTTCGTAGACAAGTGCAGTCGTTGTAATGATGAAGTATGCGACTCGTTGCCATCTGGCATTTCTAAGCTTCAGAATAGAAGTTTTTAGCTCGGTCGAATATTTTGAGTTCGCCGTGTAGACCGTCACACTGAACAAAGATAAGAATTGTGTGAAGAGAACATTACTGTTGTACGAAAGTAATTTTCTAATTTTTAAAGTGATTCGTCATGTCCAATTTTACTTACAAATTTTCAAATTCATTCAATTTGTTTTGAGGTTCTATTTTGTACTCAATTATATAGTAGAATAGTTAGTAGTAATATTTATAACTTGTTTATTATCCAAATCAGACTCCTGACATAGCATCCTCCTCAGTTGTCAGTTGGTAATTTTCTAGTCGTTCCTGTGCCAGTGTAACTACAGCTGTGCAGCTAGTCATCGCTCTGCACTAACTAGTTATCTCATGAAAAAAGAAAATATTGCTCCCTAAATATATTTCTTGACTTCACGAGTCAGAGTAAGTTGAAAAACTATTTTCGATCTTTGCTTTAAACTCAATGATAATAGTGGAGCAAATTTATTTGATCTTTTTGCTGTGAAGTGCGCGTAGCTTTGATGATGTGAAGTACAAATCTATATTAGTTCATATCTTTCGGCTTTCTCTTCTGAGGTTCTGAAAACTTAAATCCCCCTGAGTAACAGCTGCTTTGATGTCCTCAATATCCTGATGTGCCACAATTCAAAATTTTGGATTCACTGTTCTCACTTCGCAGTCGACGGTTGTTCAGAAAGTCAACTCGGCCCAAACATTTGTCTGTGAAAACACCAAACTGGGTGTTTTCATGAACATTTGTCCGTGGAGGGAGATTAATGAGTAAAAAAATTTGTGAAGTGAATTGTATGGAAAAAAAATATTATTTGCTAGCATTAATATTTCATAATTTGTTGAGAACATGCATACGAAGTTATATAATTGCAGTAAACGGAAAAGTTTGTTTGAGCTTTTAGGTAGAGTGTTTATTTCTTGTGCAGCCAATTCGTTTAAAATGTTCAGTAATACTGCAAGCTCTTATGCTGAGTTCTTCGTTCTATCAGTGAGAAAGATTTGGATATGAAGTTCATCAGTACCTAACTTTTTGGGTTGCTTGGCCGGACATGTCTGGTGTTCGTTGAAACTGGAGAATATGATCGTCGAATGTGCATTTGTTGGCCTACGACGTTGCAGTTTTGAGAGCCTAATCTAATTCTTCTCATGTTGGGCCAAGACACGATAGTTCTAAAATAAGGCTTAGAAGGAAATTCATTTTTACACTAACCTCGGCATATTTTTTCCCAGGGTTTTTTTGTTAATTCATCAGTTTGTTAATCATTCGTTTTTTATACAAATTGCTGCGTTTGAATCAACTCAGTTTTTTGAGTAAAAGTTTCTCATCGTACTACTGAATTATTCGTTCATGGACCTTCAGTTTTAACATAGCATATTTCTACAATAGTTACTCGCAAGCTATGGGGACTGGCGTCCTCAGCGGTGCATCGTTGAGTTTTCTCAGGTATAAATAGGCCTTCTGGACTTATTCCGTGCCCATTTTACTTCAACTTTCACGCCTTCGCTATTTCTTCTTGGTCTTTTCTTCTTTTTATTTCCTACTTAGCCGTATTTATGCGTTGGGGATTTTGTGTGGGAACACCTTGTGCCCAGATTACCTGTTTTATTAATTTTTTTCTATTACGAGAGCAGTTGATATTTGCTAATTTATGCCTGGTGCGCTTTCTTGCGTTCGCCATGAAACAGGAAAACTTACGATACTTTGGCTGCCTAACCTATTAGTATATTGATGAAATCATGCCTGAAACTATAATAAAACTAACATCCAAAGCTTCCCTCTTCTAGTAAACTCAGCATGAATTTTTTCTTGACTAGCGCACTGAGCGGTTACGATCAATCGTGATATTTATGCGGTGTGATTATTGTCAGGTATATGCAACCAAATTATTCTAACTGGACCACTGAAATTAAAAAATGGTGAAAATGGTGAAAATTTCAACGTGATGAGAGTATAACTTTCTTAGTAAATTAGAAATCTTTAGTAGTTTCCGAGTAGCTTTTTCTGATGTAGTGCACGAGGTGTTAGGGAAAAAGAAGTGCAAAATTTCGCACGTACCTGAAACTGACATTTTTGCCTCTATGAAACATCGCAAAAAGTTGTATTTTTGAGGCATTTACAGTGCATGGTTGCCCACAAATAATTCATTTCTACATTTACTTCACAGAAATTGTTTAAAGTTTCCACCACCCACATCGATGCACTTCTGATATCTTCTACTTGAGGCTGGGTAGATGTTGTGGAAAAGGCTTGGCATTTTAGGAATATTATCAAAAGCCGCTGCTATTGCTATTCTTGCCACGAGATCTTCTGGAAAAGCCTGGTTGCCTGTCTGACATTACCATTAATAGCACCACGAGCAGGTGCATTTCTGCGCTTCTTCAGCGGTCCATGTTGCTAGCGCTGTGTCACATAAGAGAAGGTAAGAAAAAAGTTTGTGATCTGAAACTATAACTTGCCGGTCAAAACGCTTTCATCAAATATTTCAAAAACCACAATTTTCATCGTAAAGCTTGATAGAGGCAAAAGTGTTTAGTTTATCGCTTCCAGGTGACCTGAAATTTTGTACCTCTTTTTCTGCAGTATCCTGCATTATCTTGCAAGTGAACACTTCCTGGTTATGCATTGACTGTCAAACATGATCCGAGATTTCCCGTAACTGATCTAGAGCTGAAGGTTGTGAAAGAATTTTTGTGCCTATTGGTTACACATCACTTCGTAGCGAACTCTGTATTGGTCAGACACCCGTCGACTGGGCTGTTAGTCAAAAAATGGTTAAAGGTGCGATTTCGATAAATGCGTACCGGCGGATAGGAGGTTCTACTCGCTCGTACAAGAAAAGTCATAGTCGATCTGCCACTTAAGTAGGTTCACAGAGGCGTCAAGTAAGGTCTCATCAAATAGTGAACAAAAAATTTGTAAAATTTCTCATTGTGCATACCAATCGAGCAGTCGATGAGGTGATTGTGGCGCTATGGGCACTATGGTTTGAAACCCTTCATACGAGGCAAGTTCACCAAAAGGGATTAGCTTTAATTAAAGTTGAGTAAGTGTGGTGATGGAGCCTAATGCTATCAAGTCAGACTTTATTGTGGCAAAGCGTGAAGAGTCTTCCTCCAAAAAAAAATACGGTATCGGGTACACAGATTGTATTAAATGTGCAAGTTGCAATCGCCCACTAATCCAGGGGCTAGTAATTCCAACACACTTGACATATGGTACGTCGCTTGGTTTTCAATGCCTTACAACACAGGTGCTTGAATGATGCGAGGAATGTGAGGTGTAAGTGTCCTTTTCCATGGGAAGCTCGCAGTGGTTTCGTGAAAATAAGTTTTTGCCCAGCCGGGAGTCGAACCCTGACCGCAGAGTTGCGAGAGTAACGTAATTTCTTTGACAGTTTTATTAGTTACTGAAGAAGCGATTCACCATTTTAAGTGTAACGTGTGTCACTTTTGATTGAATGATCTTTTCTTTTTTTCTAAGAGCACAAGTTCGTTATTTAGAACTGATAGTTCCACGGATACTCGCTGTTGAGAAATTGGAGATACAAATCCGTAAAAGTTTTGACGTACTTCAACTCCAATTAAAATTATCGGTTTCTTTCTGTACAATTCGTAACAGGTTCAATTTTCGTTACCATTTTATAGCTCATATTCAATATATAAGCGAACTATACTCGCAATGGGCCATCTTTCAACTGTAATTTCTTTAATTTTTACAGTACAATGTATGTACAAAGAATCGCACCAGGGTTCTGGTTAATTTTCACTTCTGGAGCTAATCATTACTTAACGTTGAGCGAAAAAATTTGAAAATCTAGTCAAAAAATTGCGAACTAGAAAGTATTCCAGTTCTTCAATAATCAATGATTAAGAGAGAAATTTGTATCCAGCCAGCACAAACAATTATTGTGTTAAAGGTTATATCAACGTCGCAGTTAGACGTGTTCCGTTCAAGAACGTAGCTCCGCGAAGATTGGCAACTCGTACATAAGATTATAGATAATTATTAGAAATAATCCCATTCCAAATTCCGTCTCCAATTTTTTCACAAAATGAAAGTACTTTTTTCTTCATTTTAGTGTGCATGATCCCAAGGGCCAATGGTTTCTCCGTCTAGCAGTGTCTACCAGAAGGTATATTTGTGCACAGCGTCTAATGATACTTCCATGCAGGTCAGGGGGACAGAATGGACTCACGAGGGAACATGCTGATGCTCCGGTTCTTGTCAGCGCTCACCTTGCGAAAAATAAGGCTTTCTAAAGTAGCCAGGCTACGCACTGCTGCATCAGCTGTAGTAGTAGTAGCAGGAAACGGTTGTCAGGTTCAGTTTCAAATTAAACCCTCTTCTTGAGATAACTCACCCCAACAAACTTCGTAAATAATTTGGTGAGATATAAGACGCCGCTAAAAATGCCAATGAGACAATTTATCCTAATTTATATTATAGCCCCGGGTCTCTCCTAATTCCTTATTATGTATATTGTTCTGATAACTCGTTAAACATGTAGTCTGGGGCATAACATCAAAAACATGCATATGACAAAAAAGTTCGCTAACGAAAGGGTTTGAGGACGGCATGAGGGTAGTGTTCGCCTCATTCTCTTCCGAAAGACGAGTCAATTTATCAATCGTCGTCTTACTTTCATAACGTACTTTGCGAAGTAGAGATTCTTGACAAAATATTCATCTTCGTAGGACGGAAACGATCGAATTGATGCTTCGTGCAGGTACTTCCTCGTGCATGCGAGTACTTCATCATTTTCCTCTCTCAAGCCTTGTGCGCTTGGTTTTCAGATACCGCACAACAACCCTTTTTGGTATTGATTTTTGCAAACTACACCATAGAACTTTCTTTACCAAGTCATTTTAAGTCGGTCTAGAAGTCTGTTCCATCGAAAATTCAGATGAAATTGAAACAATGTTTATAGGAAATGATAGTATTTTCATTTAAAAATCAAGCTTTATTCAAATACTCTCAAATCTGTAGCAAACATTGCTATTTTATAATAACTATAAATTTATGTTCCTTGCCAGATACTGTCAACGCTAAATATTGTTAGGTATGTTAGTTAAAAATTACCTAAATGGGCGTCTGACAAACAACACATTTTAATAATTTCTAATGAGAGAAATAAAATACTAGAATGAAAAATGCCTCGTTAAAGCGTTAGGCTAAAGTCGATCAGCTAGGGAGAGCTCTCCCATCTGACCATGAAGTTTTCACCGAGTCCAATGTTTCAGTCATCAAGTATGACCGCGAAAGTGTCTCCTGAAACTGCAGTTTCCGCCCTTACTTTGATCGGCCTGCCGGAGCTGTACGGCGTCGCTCCTCCACTTCTGCTTCGAGATCCAGCAGCCAAGGACCTGATCCAGTAACTGTCTGCGTCGTCCAATTCAGCATAAATGGGCACACTCGGGCCAATTTTGGCCGAGTAAGTGGTAGCGGCACCTCCTCGAACAGCTTGTGAAGGAGCCACGCCGACGAGCCTGTAGATGTCGGTCTCCCCACTGAAGTCGTTGTCCTTCACGGTGATGTACTCCTTGTGTCCTGAGCTACGCTGTTTGAAGTCGTTGAAGTCCACTGCAGAAAGGTCCAAGTTGGTGTAGCGAGACTGCAGGAAACCTGAAAAAAGTTTTAGATTTAATTTCATGATTTCACTGTCTTACGAACCAGAGGAGAACTGCTCAAGGGTGAAAAACATCAAGCTGCGCCGTTGCACCTGGCAGGTCTGTAGAAAAATAGTGATTAGTAAATTTTACACTATGGCTTGAGACATTCGAGGGGTGTCATCAAAATATTGACATTAAATGCGAAACTCCAACACGCGTGTGAACATAATTATGCTTAATCTACATTTCAGCCCGCGCTGATTATTTCGGGGCTGAATTCTTGCACGTGTTCATAAAAAATGCATTTTTGAAGATGCTTCTGGTTTGTTTTACGATGAAATTCACCTTCTGCAACAACTTTCTCAGTTTCGTCAACCGGCCACTGCTCTGCAACTGCTGCAATGTTGAATGAAGATTGTACTTCTCCAGTGGTGTCGACATGAGGCTGCGTAGCGGCTCCAAGTGATGGTTCTACTGCAGCTGCTGAATAGATCTGTCCTACGGGTGCTTCTACTGCAGCTGCTGAGTGGATCTGTCCGGGTGATTCTAATGCAGCTGCTGAGTGGATCTGTCCTACGAGTGATTCTACTGCTGCTGAGTGGATCTGTCCTACGGGTGCTTCTACTGCAGCTGCTGAGTGGATCTGTCCTACGGGTGATTCTAATGCAGCTGCTGAGTGAGTCTGTCTTACGGGTGCTTCTACTGCAGCTGCTGAGTGAGTCTGTCCTACGGGTGATTCTACTGAAGCTGCTGAGTAAGTCTGTCCTACGGGTGATTCTACTGAAGCTGCTGAGTGAGTACCTACATTACTCTGACCTTGTCCTACAGTTGGTTCCACAGCAGCTGCTACATAACTTTGTCCTACAGTTGGTTCCACAGCAGCTGCTACATAACTTTGTCCTACAGGGGGTTCCACTGCAGCTGCTACATAACTTAGTCCTACAGGTGGTTCCACTGCAGCTGCTACATAACTTTGTCCTACAGGTGGTTCCACTGCAGCTGCTACATAAATCTGTCCCACTGCTAGTTCTGGTGCAGCTGCTACATTACTCTGTCCCACTGCTGGTTCTACTGCAGCTGCTACATAATTTTGTCCTACAGGTGGCTCTACTGCAGCTGCTACATAAATCTGTCCCACTGTTGGTTCTAGTGCAGCTGCTACATTACTCTGTCCCACTGCTGGTTCTACTGCAGCTGCTACATAATTTTGTCCTACAGGGGGTTCTTCTGCAGCTGCTACATTACTATGCCCTACAAGGGGTTCTGTTGTAGCTGCTGCAACATCCATACCCGATGCCGGCTGGAGAGCAGCGGCGACAGTAAAGTTCGGATCGTTGGGCGATACATCAGAACTTTTCTCAATAGGTTCGTCATTTATGGGTTGGAATCGGGCTTCTACAAATGTCTGCTCGTTAACAGAAGAAATCGATCTTTCTGCAGCTTGTCTCACGTTTGATTGAAGAAAAGGGGCCCTACTATTGAGCACATCCGCTCTCGTTGAATTAACAGAGTGAGAGTCTTCGTCAGTAGTAACGAAGTGCTCTTCATGGTTTAATTCATACGGTTGCTTAATCGCAGCTGACTTTCCTGCTTCAGAAACTGGTATTTGGCCTTGATTGGCCAATTTCTCAATAAACCGATTTTGGTATCTATCTTGTGTTCCCAGAAAATATTCTGGCTTTTTCTCGTCGAATGACTGAACACTATCATAAACGCTTTTCTCTGAATTTAACATATACTCATTAAAATGCCCATTGGCTTGTTCGCCTTCCACTGTATATACTAGTCTTTCTCCCGTTCGACTACTCGCGATTTGCTTCCCAATATTTTCTCGACCTGTTTCGTGTGATTCTTTGTCATCCCCTCGCGAATCTTCCTCTTCTTCGTCATCTTTTTTCCTGAGCAAGACTACTTTAAAATGAGGCACCTTTCTGTTATGTGTAGACCCCTCAATTCTAGTACGTATATTAGATTCTTCTCCTTTTTGGTTAGCATTATCATAGTCAAAGGTGATTTGTCCGGAAGGAGGAGGTTGCCTTCTCTGATTATTACTTAACGGAATATCACTTCTACCGACAATTTCTGGTTGATATTGTTCCGGCTGAGTATTTAACGACAGATCAGATCTAGCAACAAGTTGTGGCTGAAGTTGTCTTTGCTGATCATTTAATTGCAGATCAGTTCTAGCAAAATCTTGTGGCTGAGATTGCCCTTGATGGACGCTGGCTGTGTCGCTCAGGAGGGCTCCAAAAGGAGGCGTTTGGGCTCCCCTGCCAAACAAGGAGCCAAACCTGGCTGCAGGTTGTGCGCGTTCTACTTCTCCCTCCACTGTCAAGCCTACATTCTCAACCCTGCCGGAGTCCGACGTCAGAACGTCTGTCTTCGTACCGACATCTTGCTCGGCAAATGGAGGACCTGCAAGCGGATGCGGTATTTATTTGTGCACCCAAAGCAGGTTAAGATAGCAGAGAGCTCATGAACATTTAAAATTTCATTATGTGTTACGTATATGTTATTACAGAAAAACTCTAGTAGGAAAATAAATGAGGTTTTTGCAGAACTTGAAATCATGGCAGGAATATATGTTTGAAAAACGTACCGCACACTGAAACGTATTCCCAAATCACCGCATTCGAACGCGTTGATAATTTGTTTAGAGCTCCAGGGCATCCGTATAAAATCATCTGTGTAATCTGCTTCTGCTGATAACTACGATTCAACTAAAAAAAAATAAGTATCATTGATACTCAATTGTTCATAAATGATAAAATTAAAATGCTGCCTACAAGGTACGCCATGAAGTTGCAAGTTAATAAGAATATTGCTTTTCAGACTTAAATGGAATCATTGAAAACAGATAAATTTTTGTTAAACAGTTGCAAAAAAAATATCTTAGTTTCCACCCGAACATTGAAATAATCAAAATGATGAACACACGCCGGTAATTCCAGCTAACTGATTGTATTAACTTCTAACCATTAGGATGTGTAAAACTTTCGTTTAGACATGGTTTCATATTATATGTTAAGATTTCATAACATGTTTTCGCTCATCATTGTTTGAAAAAGGAACCTACATTTAAAAATTACGACGCATCGTAAAAACATTACGAAATCGCGGACCAAAGTAATATATTTTTATATTATAAATTTCACTCACTAATGCTAGGCGTCCAGTTTTCTGGAAATCTAGCGGTGACAATACGGAATCAGCCCCATGGTAAGTTGTCTTAATGACAATAAATGTAGTGTTGATTAAAGATCTCGCGAATGTTGTGCTTGAAAATTGAAAATATGTGATTGGGATGGAACAATACTAGGACATTATTTAAATGAAGTAATGAAGTCATTTGATTGCTTGCTGTTCGCCGTTCCTTTAGCAGGACTCGTTTAAGTAATGGACAATATTCTACCGTCGCACTAAGCTTATATGAATCACCTACCGTCAACACGTCTGAAAAAAATTATGATTTATTGCGAAATAAACTTTACACATTAACAGATTTACAATTGATTTAGGCATAAACATGGAAGTTCAGCATGAATGATTTTTCATTTCTTTTCTGCATGTACTGACCTCTTCCCAAAGAGTTGAACCGCGCAGGCCAAGGCGCGGAGTGCCCCACCACCACCAAACAGAAGAAAAGCGCCACCTGCCGGCGGAAGGAGAGCGATCAACCGCACCGCCGTGGTCGTCACACAGCGCAGCAACAAAACTGACATGAACGTACGCGACCACACACTTGAGCTACCTGTATATCTCAGCTGAACCTTGTCAACATTAAATTAATTAAATGAATGCTCAGTTCACTAACCAAGCACTACAAAATGAGAACATCGTCAATGTTCGGTAGCGTGTGATGGGAATTTTTTTCTAAAGTTTTGATAATTTTTGTCTTTTTTTGTGCTGCATGCCCTCGTGTACAGATGATACGCAACCTTCAGCTTTGAAAATCCTAAATAATAAAAAATAAAACATGAGTTAAGCTGTGTAATCTGTCCAATTCATCAAAACTTAAGTTTCAAAATTTAGAATTTCTGGGTAACTTTAAGCCAAATTTGTGTACGGTATATACATTGTATGTGACTGTGTGACTGATTTGGGAATAAACGATTTTTCTTTTCTTTCTATCTTTTTTTCTCACAAACTGGTCAAGATCTATGCTTTCCAGATATAATAAATGCACTCATACGACATACTTCATTTCCCCCTTTAAAAAAGCCTTGCATCACGTATGGCCTTCTTGATTTCATTATAATATACTGTACTGAAAATACAAACGCTGCTGCCCCAAATAAAGAGATTCATTTGGAAATGAAGACACAGGTGTCCTTGGTAAAAACTGTATGGGAAGCACAAACACTGCTGTAACAAGTATCAATACAGTTAGGGCCTACATAGAAGGGTTGTACAGTGCTTCCCCCTCTAGCCTTCAAACATGAAATTTTGCTATAAATCAAAATACTTCGATAATGAGCAAGTGCCTCTACTGGCTGGATTATGTCACCAATGACGATTGCTTGAACTATGTATTTTAAAATTCTTACCATGAATTATTCATCACTAGAAGAATAACGTATTATCCAAGATGAAACTTCGTTAGTTTAGTATTAAGAAGTATGCGTCAATCTGCTCAATATTAGACTATAATCATAATTGTATAATTGAGTTCGCGTAGAGTGATCGTACCTCTGCTGAAAGAAG
>VOMN01076519.1:0-18911 GCA_014899125.1 Orchestia grillus
GAACCTACAAATGTGTCAGATCATTTTGCCTGACCCTGTACATAAACTACCAATTATTAAACACGAGATCAACGCTGACCTTCGATCATGGCTACTGGGAGCAAATAAACTCCATGACCGTACTTCTTCAGGGAAATTATAAGAACGAGTGTACACATCTGCTACTGCACCAATGGGGTTGATGGACCTATGTTTATCCCCATAGCGCCGTTCAAACATGCATACAGACATGTCGATTATGTTAGAACGGACTGTGTTTGCGTGTTTGCTGACGTGAATGGCTTTCACAGCCCGTACACTGTTTAAAGTTTCTATTCGATTCCATTAATTGCGTTTACCTAGCCACAAACATACTCTAAATGACATATGATTGAAATGAGGGCAAATATGACAAAGTTGCAGAGTGAAAGAGTTTTTTAAGTTTCTAGAATCAAAGCTAAGGCCTATCGTTGGGGTGGAGGACCTGGAGGTCGAGAAAAAAAAAAGCTTTACTCATTCCAACACGTTTTACCGTTGGGTTTTAAATGCCTTACAACTACTGGTGTGGTGAGGGATGTGAGGAATGTGTGGTTTAAACTTCCTTTTCCAAGGGGTTCTCAACTTACCGGGTTGATTTTAACTCCGTGGTGACGTGAAAAGCCCCACCTACCTGGGCCAAGGCTCGAACCCTCGTCCATTCGGCTGTGAGGCCATCACGTTCACCACTACACCATGGAGCCGAGGCAGGAGGGACGACCATATTTGTAAAACTTTTGACGACGGACTTTTAACATTCGAATCAACAAAAAGTCAGGCTGGTCTGAAGAGTGAACCGCAAATTCTACTGAAGAAAGAGCCACATACCTGTACAGGCCGGCATCAGGAGCGGAACGTCGACCTGTACAGGCCGGCATCAGGAGCGGAACATTAACCTGTACAGGTCGGCATTAGGAGTCGGATTAAAAAGTGAACCAACGTCTGACACAGACTGGACTCAGAGGTAAACCGACGTCGAGAAGACGTCGTTGGGACTGAACAAACCTCAGGTCAATAATGACCGAAGCGCCGTCCTTTTTACAGGCAGCAATGTAATGGAGTTCAGGGCTACAGCTGAGCAACGTTGTGCAGGTTGCCGAGTGCAAGCGTAGCGTGATGGCCGCAATGGACAGGAGCTACGACCAGCGCTGCCGCAGTTCGGTAAGCTGTGCACCGTCGATGTTAGTCGCGCTCTCTTTCGAAGGTGCATTACGCCTTTACGCCTTGGTGCGATTCTTAAGTCACGCGTAAATTTGACTTTTACGAATCTTCAACGGGTTTATATTCACCTTCCAAGATGGAGTAACGAACGTGACCCGTACAGCACATGTTACAGATAACCTATTGATTTTCGTTTAGTTAATTAAGCACTCAAAACGCGGAGCACTCATCGTTTTTTAATCCATTTTTTCTTCAATCGTATTCGCTAAACGAAAAAACATTCTGACATCAGTTTATCGAATGTAGGTAAAAAATACCTAATTCCACAACACCACTCACATAGAAGAATTGTAGGGCAACGGAGAAAAGAGATTTTAACTCGCCGTCAAGGCAAACAAAATCCATTCCATGTTCTTACTGTTTGACATGAACGTGAATATTTAATGAAGCTGCCCACCTTAATTAACGTTTCTCGTACTGTATGGACGCGTCAATTTACGCATACTCACTCATAGACACGTTGATTTTAACTCCACCATGCGGGATACGGGAAGTGAAAATGGCTAAATAATAAATGCGTGTATAATCGTACATTAATGAAACCGCTGTACGTCAGTTACGCAGCTGCCTGCCGCTGCTGGACAGCATGCGGGTCTTCAGCATCGGGGGCTACTACACGGTGGACAACGGCTGCTTCTTGTCGGTGAGGTGCACTCCAGGTCATGCAGTCTCCTCCAAACGCAGCGCTAGATCAGTTCCAGCAGCAACTGCTCTTCCTTCTCACTAAATCGCTCTCTTTGCCTCTCATGGCACAAATATTTTCAGTGATATTTGATGTTCGCTCTAAATGATACCGCTGTAAGCGGAGGGCGTCTGTCAAACAGTTCTTCTTCTTCTTCTTTGTGGTTATTGGAGCTTAGAAGCTATCAAGCTGTTGATGCTGGGATCGATTCAGCGCTCTATGCGGGGCATGACGCAACGCTTCGTAAAACAGAACATAATTATCTAAAACTAATAAATTTGAAGGTTTTTCGAAAGTGATAGCAGATAGAATATTGGTATTCGTGTGTTTTTCTTGTTTTTCAGATCTCTCTCGGTTTCGTAAGATAAATTCGTGTGTCTATAAAATTTACGTTTTGCAGAAAAATTGAAAGGACTCATTTTTTTCTATTGGTTATGCAACAACAATATTCCATGATCCTTACACACAAATGCACATAATTTTTACGCACTATGCGCTGGACATCAATATTCCTTTGCTCACAACGTAGGCAAACATGACACTGGCATCATCCAGGCGGAAAGTGATATTAACTCCTAACACGTGATCAACTCGCGAAACATTCATGCACAAGAAACCGACGATTTTTAGTGGATTTTCACATCTTTGCCCAATTAATCACACTTTAAAGCCTCTAATTTGACGAAATTCTTTCTCTCAAGCGGGTGCCCTCATTCCTCACGTCAGTCACGTTCCTCGTCAGCAATGATGAGACATTTTATAATCAATGTTGTTCTGTATTATGAAGATTTTTATTAAGATTTTTTTATTTTTTTTATTTCAGCCACGTCAGCGATGACGCTCAGCAGAGATTTATCAGATTCAAGGTGCATAAATACCGTCTCCAAAGTCCGTATTATTTTGCTTGTCTTTAAAATAAGGGTATCGCTTTAGTTGTAGGTTTCAGTGTAGTTTGTTATCCGTTTCAAGTTCATTTTTAATTTACATGATAAATTTTAAAAGCAATTTAAAGCATAGCTCAGAAATCCTATCACCCCGAGGGTTGCCAAGTCGCCCAGATGCACGGAAGGGCAACCTTCAGCGTGTCCCTTCGAGGGTAGAAAGGCGTGTTGCACTGCATGTCGACTTTGATGGAATGAAGCTCCTGTCCTTTCCCTTCATTTTCAGTTGGTGAACTCGTGCTGGACGTACGTGCTCGTGCTCATGCAGATGGCCAAAGAAACTCTGTCGATCACGTCGTTCGATTCCAAAGCCTGAGCGAAATGAGACTCTTCGTGTTTCGAAAAAGGCTCTCGTCATCCCTTTGCGTAGAACTTCAATAGTCATGACGAGGAGCAAAATTTGAAAAATAAAACTGATAAATGATCTTATTTTTCATCCTCGATAGATAACCAGTTGACGAGTAGAAAAAGAATCAGACCGCTACAAACGCACAGGCTCACACGTCGGTCAAGGCACCCAACGAGGCTACAGTCAGGATGCCTACGTCGGTCAAGGCACGCGACAAGGTTCTAATAAAGTAGCCCATATCGGTCAAATCATGTAACAAGGCTCTAGTAAGTTAGCCCACATCGGTAAAATCATGTAACAAGGCTCCGTAAGTTAGCCCATATCGGTCAAATCATGTAACAAGGCTCTAGTAAGGTAGCCCATATCGGTCAAATCATGTAACAAGGCGCTAGTAAGTTAACCCATATCGGTCAAGACACAAAACAAGGTTATAGTGCAAGGCTAGGCAAACCCTTCACTCGTGAGAGCTAGGCAAGTACGACTACTCTCGACCATCGGAATAACTAGCGAACACATGAAAAACTATGCGCGAAAGGTTTCCGTAACAGACATGCTTCGTTTGTTTACCTCCATCGGCCTGCTCTTTACATCGTACATCACTTGCCTAAATGATCGCCATCGAGTACGCAGCGTGCGCGATGCAATCACATCACTCGCCATCAAAATAACCTACGCTTCGTATTCGTCCAACTTCCTAAGGACAACCCATGCTTATGGAACACCTGAAGCCTATGTGATGTTATTGGTCGTGTGTAGCAATTATCCCAAAAGCACCCAACAGAACGATATAGATACAAAATTCAACTTTAAAGCATACTATTGAGATTTTTGACCCACAGTCAATTCCAAGTATCAACTCCAAATATTACCTTAAGTACAATAATATAAAATAAATACACTTTTGAGTTCTAGTATTTCGAATATTTGGAAGGATCTCATTTCTGAAACACATCCGGATAACAAGAAAATCTAAGAAAACACTATTCAAATTGTTCTCATTCCATTAATAGCTTATCAAACAGTCAATAATATACTGCTGGAACAATGAAAGACAGTCATATTTGTAGTCTTATTACTTTTCCCCAATTAGGTGGAATAAAACACAGCAACAAACACAATTATTAAACTAAACGAAAGTCGAAAACATGAGATCATTGAGACTCAAATATTTCCATTCGACTACAAGCAACCGCATATTGTAAAAAAATAAATACTTTAGGGAAAAGTAGCTTACGAAACAAATATAAAAAAATTAAATTACACATTTCTTAACACCGATTAGACTGAAATAAATGCTTCTGACTCGAAAATTTAAATGAATATCTGTATTCTACGCGTAAGGTACAAAATTGTTCTTTCAAGTCTCAACCGTAGTGCAGTATGCAGACATGCTAGTGGTTTTCTAGACCCCGTCTCACCCGTCAAATAATTGTCAACAAATCAATCGCGACATGAGCATAACAAAGACACATCAGGTACGACGAGAAAATTCCACATTGTACCTGCAAGCTACGAAGGCACACGTGCAACAATTGAAGCACGAAACTGCAAACCATGCGGATACGAGGAGACATAAAACCTCACAACTACTTTACACGAAACATGAAACAACTGAACGGCTACGACTTTCTTCGAATCTTTTTACATCAAAATACCCTCTTGTACAACACACTCTACACTGGTTAAAAAAGGCAGATTAAAAACGCACTCAGACACAAAAAATGGTCGATATCGAGACTCAAATTTAGAACAGCACCCAATGCCAAAAAATTAACGCTGTAATTACTCCGCCCACACAGTTTCCACTTAATAAAAAGGTAAAATGACTGATAGATTACACCGATAGTAAGCTCCAGATCTCATTCAGGCAAGTGGCCGAAAATAGGTGAGATTGACGTACACGCGAATGCACTGACCCTCACTAAAGTACATCGACATTTTTCAGACACGAGACCCAGATATTCTTTTTCTCCGGAGCCCGAAAACTGTCGTTCAGATACCACCGATACGCCATAGTCTATTTTTGGCTAGTATCATCATACTTTATCTTACAAGAGGGCATAAACTCTTAAACTAGGCCCCTATTAGAAAGGCAGCGTCAATAATTAGAGCCTGATAGCCTTTTCTCTAGTACATTGTTCTATTTCTTACACATCGCTATCATACGTTTAGCTGTCTCCACAGCATCCTTTTATCCATTTATTTACCTCGTTCTCCCACCAAACTTTATTACCTATTTGTTTTAACCTAACGCCGGTCTTCTTACGAGCCTAAACTTATATTCTAAACTTGAATAGGCACTCCCATCCTATTCAATATGACTTTCTCTTTATTTGTAATGCGTTGTAGTTGCTCATTTCGGACTTTATTATTTCGTGTCAGTCCACTGCTTCTCAAGTGTCTCGTAATTGCATTTAATTTTCTGCTTTCTCCTATCGTACTTGTCAGTCTCCAAAAGCACCATGTCACATAATTAGTCCCATACAACATATTTTATTTCCCATATCGCACCTAGCACGGAACTCGTAATGTAAGGCCTTCGTTACTCTATGTCTAGCATTCGTTGGTCAACAACCACACAGGCATTGGACCTTAAATCATTAAATTTGCATACACACACAACTGGGTTATATTTTCTTGAAATACTTCGCTCGTATTGTTTTCTTTTCATCCAATACATGACGAATCGCATATGACACTACTACGATATCCATAGCGATATCAGAAACACAGCATGCTTTGGACAACTCTACAGACCACTCCAAACACAGTCACATCACCTCAAACATCCTAGTTTCTAGGCGCAATTATTTATAAATATTAAATATATCAAATACTTTATGCCGTCTTTGCAGTGATTGAAGCATTATTGTGACACTTCAGATGACGAACATAGTTACTGTGAACAGAAAAAGCTTTCCCGCAAATTTTACAGTGATGTGGCTTAGCTCCTGTGTGTACAGCGAGATGATTTTTCAGTTGATTTTTGGATGAAAAACATTTCGAGCACTCAGGACAAACATGTTGTTTTATATTCAAATGTTGAGCTCTTTGATGAAAGCGAATATTGCTTTTATAGAAGAAGACTTGGCTACAGTCTGGGCACTCATAATTTCTTTGATTGGCATGGCGAGCTAAATGATCTTTTAGTAACTGGTATCTGGCAAGTCGTTTTGAGCACACAGGACAAATAGTGCTGAGCGTCTTTGTCTTGTTCGCGCCTTGTTTTGTCAGGCGTTGAGGGACAGCAGAAGTCGATGTTTTTGCCAAATTATCATGCGTATTCATATGGGCTTTCAAACCAGAGGGCTTACTAAATCCCTTTTGACAAACATTGCATGAATATGCGAATTTACCTTCATGCTCAGCAATATGGCGTTTGTAAACGGACTCCAGCGGAAATCCTCGGCTACAAATTTCGCACTTAAATCGACATTTATCGAGACACCTTTCCTCATGAGCCATCATGTTACTCCTAACACTGAATGACTTATGACAATTGGAACACGAGTGAGGACGCTCTCCAGTATGTGTAAGCTGATGGACAGTCAAATTACGCTTATTAGCAAATTCCTTATTGCAAACATTACAAGATATAACAACTTTTTTTCTTTTGTGAGACGCCATATGAGCAATGAGGGCCTGAAAGGTTGAACAACTTTTAGAACAATGCTGGCACGTTAGGCTTTCCCTTGAATGCTGCTCAATGTGTTTTTTAAAATTTTTCCGACTAGAAAATACCTCTTGACAAAGTTTGCATGAAAATGTCTTGTGCTGAAGCATATGCCTTGCCAACGACTTCTCCGTATTACACTTCTTTTCACAGTGAGGACAGTTGAAATGCGTTACATCTATCTTATGTCTTCGCTCAATGTGCCTCACCAAACAATGGCGTGTAGAAAAAACTTGGTCACACTGGCGACAGATTTGTAACTTGGCATGCTTTTTCATCTTGAAATTACGAGTCAATAAAGTAGGTTTGTGATACTCCGTGGCTTCCTGAACATTTCGAAGAAGGTCCGGCGTTGAAGGTCTGTCAAGAAGCTTGTTCGGTGGATCGTCAACTGGATTCGAGTCTTCAGAATTATGAGTAGCAGTTTGTGAAGGCTCTTGAATATCCTGGATAACTTCATCCTTCGAAACTTTCAAATTTAGCAAATCATGTTCTTCCGAATACGGTACTGCAGAGCTAGTAGTACCTCCATCAAATACGGTAGTAGTAGGAATATCCGAATGGTCGCTAGGACCAGAGTCAAGAAGCAAATGATCATCAGAACAATCGCATTCTTCGATGTCGATGTCCATTTCAGTAGCAGTTTTGACGCTCGAAACCACAGAGTAAGGATTAGTGTAATTAATTAGAGAAGACTCTAACGAATTGCTGGCTTGATAGTTTTTAGACTCTTCGCTGCTTTTACCGCATTCGGTTTTATCGAGCGAGGCATGGGATGCAGTATCAACATCAACAGGAGAACTTTGATCCTTTGCTGAGTTCAATTCAGAATACATGTCGCGCCGTAATGATGAGTCTTCGATTTTTTCACTACCCATGAGAACTTGGCTCAATTCATAAGTTGTATGATTAATGCTCTTACTTGATTCTACCCCACTGAATAAGGATTTTGCATCTACACTTAAAATACAATCAGGTTGAGGAACATTGTTTTTGACTTGCTCGGATAAACAAGTGACCGCCATCGCTTGTACATTTTCTAACTGAACACTATCTCGGTCCCGAATTAACTTCGAAGATGGACTACGAGTAGCGTCAGTACCACGATTAATTATGCATGAAGCACTTTCTGACATATCTGTCTTGTCTGAAGGTTTCTTGCAAGATTCTGTTTTCGAAGTAGAATCGCTAGAACAAGATGCAACATCTTCGGAAACAAGGCACTTTTGTTTTCTAGCACTGAGTTTAACAGATTCTGTGCAAACAGAAACATTCCGTCCTTCTGATTCAGTAGGAGAGTCACATTTTTTCACTGCCGGATATATTTCTGTATTACTGTAGTTATTGGAAGCACCTTGAGGAACTAAAGAAGCCGCATACGTATTATGAAGAGTATCTTGGAACATGTGTTGTCCAGATACATCACAAATAGGACCAACATACTCGGACATCGTATGACTATGTAAATTGTGTTTGTTTCTGTGATAATCAGAGTACTGATAGGGCATACCAGTGTGCACGCTTGGTACCTCACAGAAACTGTTCGCACAGTAACCTAAATTGTGTTGCTGTATGTAATGTAATTGTTGTTCAGGCATAACATTATGATTTTGCTGAGCATTATCTCCATAAATATTATTAGCATGAATTTGAACAGGATGAGAGTGCATACCTACATTTGGAGTATTCAATGCGTATGGTAATGGTGGTACGGCATGGTTCGTAATTTCAGGGTTACACAGCACTTGACAATTGGGAGAATCATTTTGAAGAACGTTTCCGCGCATTTTAGAAGTATGAGCAGACTGTCGACTAACGCTATTTGAATCGTATGTAGACATGCAGTGATGAGTAGGCATTTCCACGGCATGTTCTAGAGACGATGAGACAGAAAGGGGAACATTTGAAACCGATTTTACAGTATGGTCTCTTACACTTTCTTCTTGTACCGAACGGTTGCTGTTTTTGCATTGAATAGCAGTCTCAACATTAGTGCTCACATTCTGGTTTGAGACAGCATATACAGAAGCTGACAGATGACTTAAATTTGACTGACTCGTGAAAGATGAGAGAAGCATTGTTTGATCTTCTTCAAGAAGTGGCAAATCATGAATAGAATTATTTATGGGAGCATGTTGTGTATTTAGGGTCGTTTGAGGGCCGCAGCCCATTTGATTCGGATTGATTTTAAGAGGACCACAACGAGAACCAACATTAGATGGTTGAAAATAGGTGTTAGGAGTGCATCCCATCATTTGTTGTTGTGTAGCCACAGAAATACCAGAACTATGTTGTGCAACGTGAACATGAGGATTATAGGCATTAGGAAAATTTCTCATATCATTTACCTGATTTCTACCATAATTTTGAACCGCAGAATTTGAATTTGCGTAATTCACGAAATTAGAATTATTGATAGGAACTTGATTACAAGGGTGAATCATTTCTTGATAGGCAGGATACGTACAATTATTTTGGAAATGATGTTGCTGAACAGTGTGAACGTCACTGTTTACTCCATTTCCATGAATGAGATGGTTTCCCAGAGATGCTTGCAATTGCACATCATTTTTTTGACAATAAGGCCTTTCATGCTTATAATTTTCAAATTGCAATAAAGCCGACCCATTTTGTGGCACATCACCTACAAAGCCAGGTAACTTTTTATCCATGGTACTTTCTGATCTTCCCACGGCACTGGAATGTACTTGAACAGCTGATAATACTGAAACATTTGAGCGATTTAAAGCATTGTTCGATCTCCTTGAATCAAAATTGTTTTGTTCAATAACTTGGCCGAACATGGCTTGATTTTGGTTATTTGAACAGTTACTTTCACTCATCATGTTAGATGAGCGTACTTTATTCACCGGCATCATTTGCCTTCCACCCCCAGCTAAAACCTGATTTGAATGACACACTTGGCCATTGTTCTGCGGAAAATTACACTGAGTTAAAACGCTCTTTGTGCTTGTAGAACCACTATTATCCAGTTCAGAGTGCAACCGGAGAGAGGAAGAAGTGTCTTGACCAGAAGAGTTGACGTCCGAGTAGAAATATCTCTGCATATTTACAGAATTCATCTTGTTGTCGGCAGTTACTGCAACATTCGAAATCCTCGTTTCTTGACTACCCTGTCCTTGGATCGCGCGAGACGCCGAGGGAAAATGTAAGGCACTGAAAGAATCTACATTATTTAAAACATTACTCGCAGATTGCTTACATGTCATGGATACATTACTATGAGAAGCAAAGGTTGAATTAGTATGAGTGGCCACACCAGAAGAGACCTCAATTGTTTGCGCAAAATTGGAACTCTGTCTCGGGTTAGAAGCATTTGTGGCTGGAATAGACAACGCATTCGAAAACGTTGTGGGAGGACAATTTTTTACTGTTGAAGTTGGATGACTGCCCATTGAATGATTAATTAATTCAGCTGTAACTGTAAAGGAAGAACGAGCACATCCATCTGGAACTATACCATGCCCATCAACAGGAATGCACTGACCGTCGATGGAAAAATGAGGAGCATCGGATGAGCTCGCCACAATGTGCTCGAAAAATTCAGTACTCATATTTAGGGTCTCATTTTGCATGAGACCGGAGGACACGTTCCTATGTGAGCTAGTGATGATGGAAGAACGCGTACTATCAAAATTACCTTGAGCATTATTTGAAGATTCTTTGCACTCTTCAGTATTCGATTTAGTAATATTTTGAGCAGTATTAAAGAGCGTAGCTCCTTCCTTAGTGGCATTGACAGTAACATTTCTTGTCAAATTAGACTCTACCACAGATGAATTTTCAGATTCTTGAGCCAACCCATTCTTACCAGACTGACACTTGGAATTTGGAACGAGGATTTGACTCCCTTTACTCACCGCCCCAGATGAGCACGTTTTATCATCAGAAAGAGAAACATTTTCCCACTGTTCATTTCCTACCATAGTGGCCTGAACTCCTCCAACGTCAGATTTAAGAGTACTCAAACTGCTGTTTATATCATTTTTCGGCAATATTTTTTCAGTTCCATTTTTCTTACTGTCAAAAAAGGGCAGGCGAGCGCTACAATTTTCCCCGGCAACCAAAGGTACATTAGAATTTGTGTAGTCAAATGGCACACTAGAAAATATCAATTCCATGCCCTCACATGACTCCAGAGACTTTGATAATTCCTTACCAGCAGAGGAGTCAGAACACTCCCTGAATAAGGCTTTTTTACAAGTACTGAAACTTGCAGCATCCAGATGAGATGACTTCACCATTTTAGTGACTTTGCATTCTGAAGGAACTTCAGAAGGAACGAATGGCTGCACATTTTTTATGGTAGATTCATATGACGAAGTTGAGCCCTCAATTGAAGGTACTGAGCTTGGAGTGTAATTGTCAGTTTTAGACGTCACTGCAGAAGGTGCTTCATCTTTTTTATTTTGAATAAGTTTTATTTTCCTTTTACTTTTCCTTCGATTAGCTTTCGAGTATCGCACACGTTTTCCAGTTACCGTCACTCTTTTTAAAGACCCGTCTACAGCAGAGCAAGAACTTGATTCTAAATGTGCCTCGCGATCAATTTCGGACGGTTTTTCAAGCGATTGTAAATGATTAGGATTGAGTGCCAGATGTTCGATTGAATTTGAATTAGAGGAAGACTTTACACTTTCAGCAGTTTGTCCCGCCGAACATATTTGCTTACTTTTGGTCTTTGATATTGTGATAGTAGCACCAGAGCAATGTTTATCAATATTTTTAGAAGAGTCAAGAGCATAAGATATGACACCCTTCTCTAATTTCGTTGAGGACCGAGTTTTCATTGCCCTAGCAACTGTATGCGACTGAACAGTTTTAGAGGACGAGCTAGGCAAATTAGATGCAATAGTGCTGTCTTGAGTAACACTAACAGAGCTTTGACGAGAAGAGCCGTTACCGTGACTACAAAATGAAGAACTCCTGCTTGTGGGTGAAGGAAATTGGCGTTGAGAAGTGATCAAGTCAGTCTGCGTGGAGGGCAGACAATCAGAAGATGACGTTACGGTCGATGCAATAATACCTGTCGTAAAATGTGAATACGTCGGAGAGCACAAAGGAAACGAAATTTTCGCCATCAAAGCATCCGAGAATTTGACATTTGAACCGTCTTCGGGAACTCTCAACAATTCATTAGAACGGAAACTCGGTTTTGAGTTGAAAATGGACGTTATTGGCAGCGCGCCATCAAAGTTACCACTCAACTGCGAATGAATGTGGTCTGATTTTAAGCTGTCTTGATAATTATCTAGAAATGAAGAGGTAGACACCTTGACAGCTGGATGGCTAGAGCATTGTAGAGTTTTTACCGGAGACAACGTGGATGAATGGCTACTAGCATGGGATGTTATATTAGATTGGTTAGGTCTACATGCAACTGAAGGAGAGCCGTGAATGAACGATGATATCACACCTTCACAACGTTCTGAATTCAATAGTAAACTCGGAGCTCCATTTTTTAGAGCATTAATCAGTGCCTCACTTTCAAACGACAACGAATTAGTTATTTCTGTCTGGGTAGAAAATCCTTCGGTAGTTTTGAGCCCTTGGTCTGTATCGAATAAAATCAGGGAATTTGAGGGCGACTTTGCATGCAGCAAAGGGTCAGCCTGAAGCGTCACTCCAGGACAAGAAACTGCAGCCTTGCTCGAGCCAGCAACCATTTCAGACGGCAGCTCTGACATTTTTATTTTATCAATGGCAGCAGTGCTGACGGGAAAGCTGTCGTGCCTATACTCATTCGATGGAAAAGGATTCTCGTTCCTCACGTCTGAAATTTTCCCATTCGTCAAATAAGGTGTATCTGGGACCCCAGGGCCATGTTTTTTGGTACACTTCACATAATTCTCTGTTGGTTTTTGACTGTTAGAAAAAGATAAAGAATTGGTTTCCGATAAGGTGTCAGAAACTTGCGGTTCATTTACGCACCTTTTAGTGCGCTTTCCATCTAGATAATCTTCAGAAAGTTTATTATTAGGCAGAGTTTGCATATCAACTTTACCAGAATGTTTGTTTATATTTTCTTCCATTTCAGAACACAATATCGAAAATTTATTAGACACGCTGCAAGGCATTCTTTGGTTCAACGAACACTCTTGATTTGGGTTGAATTGTTTTTCTGTAGATTTCTCAAACTTAGCTTTACGTTGATCCCTACTCTGCTTGGGAGAAGATTCCTTTGTTTTGGGGAACATCAGTGGAAGGTCATACAATTCATTCACCGAACTCGTACTGCAGTGCATCAGATAACCATCAGATTTATCAGCACAATTCACAGGCGAAGTTTTATGAACCGTTTCAACAACCTGACTTTCTTTTGGTTTCGAGACAATGGTGCGGTCATTTGCATAGGAGAATAAATTTGCATCTAGCGAAGACGAATGCAGAGACAATAAAAATGATGGAGAGGTGCACGAGACAACTTGGCTTTCAGGAGACAGTAACGAGGAATAAGTAGGAGCAGAAGGAAATGAAGGGGATAAAAGAGATATAGAAATTGGACAGTTTGCTGAAAGAAATGAATTATTCATAGACGCATCTAAACTATCGTCATTAGGAGAGTTGAAAACAAAGTTGGAAGGACATATTCGAGTTGAGGATTCACAACACGATCTAATATGAGACAACGAATGAGAAATGTCCATTATATCTACTGAAGAAATAGTCTGATCCTCATGATCAACACACGAAGGAGCATCTAAATTAGAAGTACCAGTTTTACTGGGATTCACCGGGGAATGAACTTTGAGAGAAACTGGCCCAGCAGATGACGATTGAGAAGAGCTTGCAGCAGAACTGCAAGTCGAGGAGCTAGTGCGATGAGCATCAGTGGGCACGTTACAAGAAGTTGCACTTGAAATAGAAGCTGCAAATGTGTTATTCATACCATTGACAACGACTGTTGAGTTAGACGGAGCACTATTTACTCCTGCATCAGATCGAGAAATCCTATGACTGAAACTTGAAGCAGAAAATGAGCTTTTCTTAGGAGTTTCCCCAGAGCAAGGGACGCCACACATCTTTTGCGGCGTACTGACAGCAGCAGCACATTCCGAAGAGCTGGTCAGAGCTGTAGTGGCAATGTTTACACCTGTGTTAGACAAATAACGCTCAGATGAACTAGAAGATAGTATGCTAGGAGTTATATTCGAGAGACTTTGGGTGCCAAAATCAATATTTGAACCAGGGAATTGGTACATTTCGGCATCTATGCCACTCACTGAAGCTTTACTCGTGTTCCAGTTTTTAAAATTTGACTTTTTAGGTTTTCTATGAGACTCTTTTATAACTTGAGATGGAGGACAATGTTCCAGTGATTCAAGCTGACAAAATGAGATAGAAGAGACAGAATCAGTACTGCAACCTTGATGTTCACTACCATTAAAAGTTTTATGCTGTATCATACATACTGGAATCTCATTCAAGTTAGCAGATGATAATAGATTTGATGAATTATTTGAAGCATCAACAGATAAATTACAAGGTTTTTCTTGACTATCCAAGCTATTAATGTAAGAAGATTGTGATAAAGTGTTATTATCTGACTGACACACATTTGAATGAGGTGTACCAGCCACAGAAAATTGAATTGAGCAAGCTGATGGGGATATTAACTTACTAACTGAGGCAGTATCAGCTTTAGATGTCAGAGGAATAGGAGATAATTGCAAGGGCAGAGATGGAAATGAGACTGAGCTCGACATTTCTTGATTCACGAGTGAGACACTTGATATTTTAGAATGAGGATGGTGCTCCACAGAATTTTTTGAAAACACATCATTGAGAGAAACTGATATAGAATCGTAATTACCATCATCAACTGCAATCAAATTATCAACAGATGAGTCTTCAGATGTACTAGCAACAGGCGAGCAATTTCTCGGGAATTTGGTATCAATTTTCTCCTCCTTTCCTTCTTTAACAATTTCATCTTTTTTGAAATTAGTCATGGAGGCCTGCACATTAGACCTCAGGAAAGAGCGATACAAGTTCAGCTTGTGCTCCAGCACGTCTATCTCGTTGACAATGTTGTAGCAGTCTGAACACACTCCAGTGGGCAGTCGCTGGATTGCTGACAGCTGGCAGCCAGTTTCGTGCTCGACTTTCTCCCGTACAGTAACCTGAAATAAAAAGTCATCATGAACGAGAGATCATGGTCAATTGTGGTATCTATATGTAACTTATGTTTTCCGTTTTTCTATAGTAGTTGTGGTGGTACAGATTATAGAGCTTCAGTGAGTCAGACTATGCCACACTGAAAAGAAAGGGCTATTTAATGTGGCCTATAGAGAACAAAGAATCTATGCACAAGGCGTGTTCACATACAGGGTCTCCTGTGTTTAGAAACAGCAAGTTAAGAATGAAGAATAAAAAAGGCAAAGAAGCATTAGTGAAGAACGAATGAAAATTGGAAGTGAGCACAAAAATGGAAGTTCCAGAGGCCTATCTATGACTGAGGTAAGCAAATGGTGCTCCTCTGGGGATGCTAGTCCCCATAGCATACAATTGACAAGCCTAACTAAGCTAACCCCATTGCCTATCCTATCCCTCCTAAGGAGCTGTTGCTCCATTAAGTCTCTTCTTTACAGAAATGACTATTTCAGAATTGGACCATACAGCTTCTCCCAGACATGCTAGTACAACTGATGATCACCACCTGTTGAGTATGGATATAAAATGGTAGGATATTGGAATGTTAATGCCTATTGTGATAGAAAATAAAAAGAGTTCAACATAGAAAATGATGACCACATCTGATAATTGTTAACAATCCTCAATCATAAATATCATAGTTACTCTATTGATACCAATATAAATAACAATTATGCTATTAAACCTTTTGGTGGAATTTCTACCTTCAACTTGGTCTTACGGCAGTCAAATTTCTTCTCATCCAAAAATCCATTCTTTTCACCAGTAATTGGGAATCAAATGAGGAAGTGATGGATAATTTAACAGGGTTAGATACAACTTTCTTCTAGAGATTTGCAGAACTGATCTGTTTCCAGTTAGTTTTAAAGGTAAATTAGCATCATTTCAGCATGTACTAAGCTTTTCAAAAGCACATACAGTAAACACATTGATTATTAGTTAATTTAAAGCATCTGTGCCACATGAAATGCAATCTAAAATGAGCAAAAAAAATGGAATCATTTATTGTAGACTTCAGAAAATATGGAATTTATCTAAAAATGTGTTCGCAGACAAGATTCTTTAAGCACAGAAACAGCAAGTTAAGAAAGAAGTAAAAGAAGAGATATAGAAAAATTAGTAACAAATGCATGGAAATGGAAAGAAACAGAGTGGGTAAACAGATATTGCAAAGGCCAAGCTAAAGCTGAGGTAACCTAAATGTTCCCCTGGGATGTATTCTTGATTGGAAAGAGCAGGGCAATAAAGTCTTTCAAAACATCTCTCTCAAAATGCCAGCCATTAGACTAGTACAGCCTGTCATCATCAACAAAATGTTCATGTAATCATACACTGAGACATGGCAGCAAATTGAGAGATATTCAAGCAGCAAAAACATCTGTACATATGCCATTACACACACTCAACACTAAAATTCGTGATGAAGCATTAACAGAAAACATGCCTTTAACCTTGTTGGATTTGAACAAATACAAGACTGCCATGGTTCTCTAAGCATCAAGCATCAAACTGTAGAGACTGTATTTGCAGACATAAGATGCAGATGTTGGCAGGCTCTAAATAGGATTTTTTTCTATTTTCCTGTCATTTCAGTGTAAGCATCTGCAGTAGTAGAATCCGTGGCAACAATCAACTAAGTTCCTTTTCTTTCTTGCGGTAGTTTTGGCAATATCCTTTTTAGATGAACCAATAACATTCCTTGTAAGAAAAAAAAACTGTGAAACTATAATGCATAATCAAACACAGCAATACTACCTGTAAGAAACTAACCTTTGACACAACAGTGGAGAGCATATCAACAGTCGGCTGAACTTTGCCCGTAACGGGTCGACGACACATGAAGCACAGACACGCTCCTGAAGTATCTTCAGTTGATGGCATCTCTTGCGTATTCTCATTGGCGCCATTTCTGTCCTTGGCAACTAAAACCTTCTCCATTTACAGAGTAAAAAACTCATTCACTTTCAAATCATAAAATTTATCAGTATTCAGGATAAGTCAAGGTTGAAACACACCTACAAAGGACAAGTGTAAAGAATAAGAATGGCTTGAGAGCCTGCATAATAAAATGAACATTTACACATTTAACATAGAGTAGAAAATAAAGAAGACCAACTAAGACGGCTTCAAGCTGAATAACACTTTATGCAAAAAATAGGCACCTTCAAAATTAAAAAATAATGACATAATTGAATTCAACAAAGGTGTAAAATTGGAGAGTCATCATCACCACAATTCTTCAAGCTTAGAATTACAAGTTCATGGTCAACAACACCTGAAGGAAAGTTACTTTGTTTATGTGAATATATTGAAATGAGTCTATATCATTCAGCAGCACATTAAAAATGTAGTAACTCATTAACCACACTATGACACACCAGTCATGCACTCATAAAACAAGTTATGTTGCAGTCAAAAGGTTAAAAAAAATTAAATTTGATAATTATAAAGAAAATAATTGCTAAAATTTCAACTCTACTGCTGCGAACTGTAAAATGGTAGTACTTTTGAAATTCTTTTTATTATGCAGTTTTGTTAGAAGGATATCTCTGTGACTATTTCTAAAGGAACTGGGTTTAGTAATGTAAAGCCACAGTTTTTCTAAATAATAAATTTGATAAAGTTCAACAAAAATTGAAGCAATAGAAATCTATCAACCAGGCACAAGAAATTATACAAATCCAAGAATATACCTACATGGTGCAGCCAAAACAGTTTAACAGTTGCACAAACCACAAATTTTTCATTAAAAAGTATCTAAATAGTCATTTTTCATCAAAATGGTTCTTCTACAGCACACTAGAAGCATTGGTGGTTTACAAATAATATAATCAACAGAGATGCACATGTGTGTGGGTGGAAAAAGCTAATAAATAAACATCACTAAATGCTCATCACATAAAACAGAAGAACACTGCATAATGCAAACCCATGTGCTCCAAGTAGCAACAAATGTTTTAGGCTGATCAAAATTACAACAGAAACAGTTGTTCAAAACAGAATCATTCAAACATAAATGCCCAGAGCATACAAATAGAGAACCCTCATCATGGCCTCATGCTTGGTATTTCAACACAATTTACTCAAGGCTACCTAACACTATCATTGCCTTCTATTCCATGCTAACACCAAAAAATTCTTCATTGCATCCATACACTCATACACTTTTCATCAAATACTGCAACATAGCTCACACCCAAACATTCAATTCACAGCACTATACTTCATCATACAGCTTATAAACTACATTCATTAGAAAGAAAGAAAGAAAAATCGTTTATTCCAATATCATTCACNTTCTCTAACATAATAATCATTCAGGAGCCAAAGCAATCTTAATATAAATAAAAGAGCAAGACAAGCCAAGTTAATAATAAAATGTATTTCTATAAAAATGAATTTCAAACCTTTTGGCCTCTGACCATCTTCAATGAATGACAAATTTTAGTAAAACATGATCAACAGAAGAGCAAAAATTGTTATGTTTCCCTTTTAACACTCTTTGCTGTAATTTTTATTTGTTTATTTCTCCAATATCTACTCAAAAGTTTTCAACTGCTTTAATCATTCAAGACCCATCACTTACTGTGTGACCATCAAGTACAAATTCATGAACATTTACTTCACTGCATCTGTTATTTGTAAGAATTGAATCACTAATTTTAATCTAATTGAATGTCTTCCTTTCAGTTTTTCAACCAGAATTTTCCCATCTCTCATTCTAGCCTTATAAATTGACCCTTTTTTTATCTTCCTTTTTTGATAGCTTCAAACCAAACCTTTTACTTGGAAGTTGTTTCCAAAATAATTTACAGTATCTTCTTCTTCCATGATAATCCACGGGATCTATTTCTT
>VOMN01076523.1:0-16846 GCA_014899125.1 Orchestia grillus
ATGTCAATGCTTTCTCCCAACCTTAAACATCACTGAATAATTACCCGGCAAGTCACACTGACACACAACGAATTAGTTGCACAGGTAGGGACTTTCTTCTAACACCTGTAAAAAGAGGAGGTATAAATTGTGACCGCATAGACTAACACACAACGGTGTTAGGACAACAGAAATAAAAAAGATGCACAAATGACTGATGAGTTCAGGAATAATTTGGAGACAGCTCACCTTGAGGAAATTTTTATGTACATAGCCGACTTGTCCAGTCCTGAGGGCCAGCATCCCCCACCACGACACCCCCTCGCTGCCCCCCTCCACCACCTGAGGTAGGAAAGAGGGCACACTAAAAAACAAGCTTATTTCCAGTCCCTTAATTTATGCGATCAATACCTACTGCACAAACTACTGGCTTATACAAACTTTTTCCTTCTGTTTAGTCTGGAGTAGAGTGGTGTGAACATAGTAGAGTAGAGTGAATATAGTAGAGTAGCGTAGACTAGAGTGAATATAGTAGAGTAGCGTAGACTAGAGTGAATATAGTTGAGTAGCGTAGACTATGTAGAGTGAATATAGTAGAGTAGCGTAGAGTGAATATAGTAGAGTAGCGTAGACTTGAGTGAATATAGTTGAGTAGCGTAGACTAGAGTGAATACGGCACAGTAGAGAGGGGTTGAGCGGATATAGTAGAGTAGATTACGGTTTAATAGAGTTGAGCAGAGTACGTAGAGTAGAGCAGAGTAGTATAGAGTAGAGTAGAGTAGAGCAGAGTAGTGTAGAGTAGAGCAGAGTAGAGTAGAGTAGAGTAGAGTAGAGCAGAGTAACCAACTGCGCACATCTCACCGCGGAAAAAACATGGTCCATGAGAAACGATATGTAACAAAGAGGGTGAACTGCTTAATTGTACATAAATCAAAACTTTATTTAAATCTTGTGATCATTTTCATAGTTATTATTATTGCTGAAAAACATAATTATTATCATCGAATCATAATGGTAATAAAATATTGTTATTACAATTATTATAAAAGCTGGTGCCCGCTCATAATCAACAAGTTCAAGTTCTTTAAAAACCATGGGAACTTTTTCCTAAATAATGATCTTTCCTGACTATCACGAAGAACACCACTCTCAGGCAATTATTGAAAATGGTGTCAATTACGCGGGCATTGTCATCTTCTATTTTGTGTATAAAATACATGCAAAATCATCATAGCAGAAGGTTTTAAATCACGACTTTTGGGAATTTTCGGACGGCCGAATCTTCCCTTCCTTGAAAGACAGTGCTCGGTCGCGCGACCTCTGAAGAACGTAATGCTGAAATTCAGTTCAATATGCTTATTGATCTGACGAAACTAAAGTTCAAGCGTATCTGCAGTGAAAGGTTCATGTTAGTCAAGCATGATTAACATTATAGGAACCATTGAAGCCCTGCTAAAATGTTTGATATTGCCTAAACATCACCATCCCTTTAATGTCTCTAATACGAAACACACAATCTGATAATGCTAAGTTAAATACAAACTTCGTGTTCGAGTCGCCTAAAGGCTCTTACATGAGATGGACGACCATCTTTTTCCAGCAATGTAAACAATTGCAAGCGAGGAACCATTTCTAGGAAGCTGCAAGGAAATCCAATTAGGCAGTTGCTAGCAGCAGATGCCGGGTCTGTGTCCAGCAGCCTCTCCTCGATCAAGAGGGCGAGGATACTTTAAAGAGCCACGCTCTGTGCTGAAAGAAACAGGGCCCACCAGAGACGTCTCTAATTCCATCTAATTGTACGGGATAAATGTATGATTCTACGACTGGGAACGGGGTGAGATAATTTTTCAGCAAACGCACGTTTTCTTGCAGTCGTGCGAGAGGTATTATTTGTTGTGTTTCTGGTGTTCACTACCAAGATGAGTGCTGGTTCATTTTGAAAAGTTTTGCAGAGAGGGAGCAGCTGCGTTTGGCCTTTTAAATTTTTTTGACAAAAAGAGCTTCAACTGACGGGCTCAAAGGCTGCCATCAAGAGTCAGTTCTCACCTGTGCAGCATCCCGCAGGAAAATACAGTTTCAAAACTCCAGTCGCATCTTTCTTCCAAGATTCTCAAAATTAAATAATTCTGCAATAATCAGAGTACAAGGCTGTCAATGCTCGCTCAAATTTTGAATTTGATGTTCTCTTTGACCCATGTAGAACCGCGGAGCAACGCATATGTAGTCGTCATGGCTCAATTAGGTCACCCAGGTAAGAGGCTAAAATGAGTTACTTATTCGCTTCGAACGTGTAAAAGTACTTTGAAGCAAAAAAAAACCGAAAACTATAAACCAGTTGCTCCAAGTGGAACCAAGTTATTAAAAAAATATTTACGCAAGATATAATCATTTGCAAAACAGTAACCACTCCCAATCTGCGTTAGTTTCATGATACATATATGAACTAAACAACGAGCACAATACTTATACTGACATACGCTCACGTACGTCACACCAACAAGGGATACATTCGACCTAGTAAGACGTCTGGACGCATGTATAAGCCATCTTTCCAGTTTATTTCAGCTTATATGCAAGAGTTTATATCAGTTTATGGCGAAGGGACATTCAAGTCCGATGTACATACAACGTAATCTTCACTTCGTGCAAAATCTATAAAATCAAATACATTGATGTTTTCGACTTGTGAGATAGCTGAGCAAGCGTTAGAAATTGTGCGAATATTTAAAAGCGGTGCAGGCTTGTTATGAAGGATAAAAGCCTTATTGCAGGTTCCTAATTGACAACAAAAATAGCACTGAAAGTCAGTAATCCTACGTACTGTTAAATCTACCATAGAATGCAGCCATGGTGCCACTAAGCTTCCTCTGCTAAGTGCTAGTTTGACTCAACAAGCTCGTTAATTAATTCCGTCAATGAAACGTTAGCTTAGGACCTTAAAATTCTCGGAGCTGCACAGTTGGGACCTCGCAATGACCACTCAACTGGCGGACGACTTCATGAGCTCTGTATTGCTGCCTTCATTGTCTCCGCATGCGGGCAGACCAGAGGCGCTGTGCAGCCGAGCGCGGCGTTCTTGGTCGGTGATCTCAACTTCAGAGTAAATACATTCACAACAATCTGCTTTAATTTCTAGTCTGCTTTTTATAGAAGACTTAATTATCAACATCACCAGAAGGTAGATATCATTAGACTCGCCAGCTTCAGCACTAGGCAGCCTGGAGCAAGCTAGATTAAATGGAATCGAAGTTCTTTTATGGAGAATCAACATGAATTGAATGACCTGTGAGAGAAAAGTTTGGACTATAATAGTTTCCGTTGCCTGAGCGACCAGTGAATGGGATTGTAAAAGCTAAATTGAAATCAGAAAAATATTATACCATCATTTTATACTACCGCACATATTACTGGCTACTTCTGCCATTCACTTAAGGCGTGTAACGCTTCTCGATTTATGAGAAAGAAATCTATATAAATCCATAGAATCAATATATATGGGAAAAAAAGATGATATGCGCAAGCGAATAAGGATTTTTATAACTTCAGAGAAAAAATAGAATGTTCACTTTAGGAACGAGCAATTTACAAAAGAAATCATTTTTTTACAGCACATAATTTTAACCCGACCTCATCTTTTTTAACAGCTAGTTCTTCAAGAACAAAGCACATTTCTGCAGGGGAAAATTAACTAACTGTTTCTGTAACCTATCTGTACCAAGTTCTTCGATAAAAGCAATGCACAAATCAGCAAAAACTCGCACATAAGTCTGGACGATTGGATAATAATCCTGAAATTAAGTCGCCTCTGCGAGGTCTCAGCTGAGGAGCTCAGCGTAAGGCAGTTCTCTGCTCACGTCCTAATTACAGATTCAATTAAGAGCATTTAGTCGAGCGCTTGTGTTTTGCGTGATCGAATTTCCTCTTGCTTTTTCTGTTTCAGATTAGACAGAGATTTACTTTGCCATCAGCATGGTATGACGTTAGTGTTCTTTTCGTTATCTTGTGTACGTAAAAAGAAGAACTTGTTCGCTGCCCCAAACCTAAGGGCCACGAAAATCATGGTGCTTTTGTGTTCATAGAATACATAGGACATTCTTGTTAATGTGGCGCTCGCCCCTGAGTAGTTTAGAAGGCGTTTTGAGTGAAAGAAAACGATTTAGATTTCTTATTCAGTCTTCAGTGAATCCAATTCGTTGTCATGGAACATGCATGGTTACTTCAAACACAAGCATACTTTTGCTAAATCGTGTTCAACATATTCGAATGATTTTTAAAGGGGGCATTAGATTTATTCCGCTAGTGTAAAATATTTCCATTGAGAGTTAGGATAAATTGTGTAGTTGCAATATGCCTGGCTGTACGATGACTGTAGTTCTGCATAATATTCTTGAGTTATTTCTACACGTAAGATTTAAAAGTTCAAAACTGAAAAAAAAAATTTAAAAACAGTACATGGTGTCAAACAAACTATCGAAATTTTATCCTTCATATGTAGAGCAGAGACAAGTTTCATGAAAGCATGTTTAAGACGCAAACTTACTCCTAAAATATCTCCTTTTTTCAGTTCCAGAAGCAAGACGTTCTTGCTTGTGATGTGTACAGGGCTCGGAGGCGCCTCGTCGGGACAGGGCTCAGGTTTGAAACTCTTGTAGGGGCACTTCCCTTGGATGCCGCAAGAGTTGCTGCTGGAATCATCGCCTGCCAGACAACCCTCCATGGGAGCTAAACTCAGAGATATTCCATTTTTAGATCCATGTTTCTCAGATTCGCAAGTTATGATTCCATCCCTAGAACGCGCCCGCCGAATGGACGGATCGTGCGCCAAGACGCCTTCCCTGGACCTGGTGGCTCTGTAGACGGATGGGTCACACGCGAGTGTACCGTCTCTGGATTCTGCTTTGCGCAAAGGGGAGCCGCTAGCGTTCTTGAATTTAGACGAAATAGAGCCAGGCTGGCTGCTGTCACCCGATAAAAGCGTGTCTTTGGACCCCGTTCGTCGGACTGGGCCGTCGTTGTCTCCAGAATCGATCCAGTCTGAAGCCAATGAACCCACGACGCTTCGTGTCATGAGATCTGCGGAGTCAAACTTGGAGTAATTTGCGGCGCTGTCTTTTTCCTTGTGGCGACGTGTGAGACTTTTAGACTTGCTTGCAACATCTCGTGGCAAAGAAGCATTTGAACTAATAAGAGACACTTGCCTGGTCATGGATTTCTTCGGAGTGACAGAACGCTGAATATCGCTCTCTAGCCCTCCAGGGTGAATGAATAGGGAAGAATTTGAAAACTCGGTATCATCTTCGACAGAGGCCACTTCATCGTACTCGTAATCAGATTCTTCCTCTTCGGTGTCCCTAGTGTCGGTACAGACGCCGCTGTCTATGGACTTGGAAATATCTCTGACACTGAGATTTTTGGCCAAATCACACTCGTGCGATGATCGTTTGCGTAACGGAGACCTGTGAACGTGACCACCGACACCTCTCGTTTCTCCATTGATGACATTCAAGTTGATCAAATGTTGACCTTCCTTGTATTTGACGCTGCCCTTCCTCAGTGCCCTCTCAATGGACCTTTGTAGTTGCCTCTGTAAACGTTCTTCGTTAAAATCAGCTGTGGCGACGTAGATATCCATTTAGACCATTAACAAAACCTTTCCTAGAAGCTACGAAAAGAAGAGCATTTTTGCATTTCGTATTTCCAGGTCACTGAGCACTTTGTTCTTATCAGAGCCTACCTACAATGGCAGTAGACGCATCTACCATCATCCTTCATTCGCTCTGATATCATCTACCCTAAGTTCCTGCAAACGACTCACAATCTCCACATTCACGTCGAATCCAATACCAAGTGCCTGAACACAGTTACTGACTATCCCCTGTGATCACAAAAGTAGGTAGATGGCAAGTTTCTCTGACGAGAAGATCATATGAAGGAGTGTTGCGTCCTCACCATAGCACTGCCCTCAGAACACTGGAGCACCCGTTAGCAAGCTGAGGGGAGTCTGTTTCCCCTCACCATCGTGTGAGCAAGGCTCGGATCGGCGTTTCTACTTTACCCAGGCGAAGTAGACTCCTCCCCTGTACTCTGGAAGCTTCCTTCTCGCTTGTGCATCTACTCTGATGGCGAGTGAAATGGCTCACATACGATGACAAGACATTCACTGACTGGAAAAATGTCCTTGCTCCACTACCTGGCTGCTCGATGATGTTAACAGTCGCGGTAGGTAAATGCATCTACGAGTCTACTCGGTAGTAAATCTACGCCCCTCCCTTGCCTCTCCCACACCCCTCCCCTCTCCTGCTGCGTGCGATATCGACCTCGCCAGCGTGGCCGGGAGCTACAATGACTTGCTTGGGCGCCAGCAGCTCTTCACCAAATAAAAATAAATACCGAGCGAGACGTTGCTGTTGGATACTAGTACGTCATCTTAACCGTTGTGCCTTTTTTTATAAGCAAATTCGGTATTTTCTCGAAGGATTGTGAATGTTTTTAACGATGTGGAAGCGACTTATTCTCACAACTCGGTGAAAATGACGCGCTCATGAGTCGGCGAGTGTGGGTTAAAGACCTCGCATTAGGGGCGGTGCGAGTACGTATATGTATATGTATTGGAATCGACGCACCGTTCATGTATGGATTCTTTTAAATTGATCCATTAATGCATAGCGTACATTTTTATGCACATTTGATGGGGTAATAACGAATCTGAGAAGAACGTTAACAGAAGGTAAGGAAAATATATCTTTGATTGATTACACAGCTCCTGTACATTTTTCTACTGAAGTAACTTATAAATGAAATGTAGAAGTGACAGTAGTAATTTATTTGTAATACAGATTATGGTACCGAGTGACTTGTAAATTACTTGTGGTAAATAAATGTTTACAAATGTTTTACTTCTAGACGTACCCTTTACAGAATCCCATTCATTAGAACAGCCTGTAATATTTTTCCAGCAATATCTTTTCTGATACAAAAAACCTGCTAACAACCAGTTTCTTGAAAAATCGCAAAATTCATTCTAAGAACACACTTCACCCATTAATGGGTAAACCGTAGTACGCTCATTTAATCGCGATGATCGGTTCATGGCAAAATTGAAAGTAATAGTTTTATTCTGTCGAGATGTGTTAGTGAGGAACACGGGAGTCGCAGGTGAGGCGTCACAGGTGAGGGGTTATGTCGGACCACTCAGACCAGGTCATCTTTAGTGTGTGTCTCACCCATTCCTGGGCGACAGAGGGCGGTGTCTCTTGCACAGCAGGTGTGTCGCAATAAATATTATCAAAAATGTTACATTAGAAATTAATTTTACATTTCAATTTAAAACTACTTGAGTCATTTGATTGCGACTCTTAAGGTTCGTGAAAGAAACGGGGCTATTTTACCTGATTCAAATTAAAAATTTCACCAATTTTACATAGAGGTTATTTTTTTTACTTTGTGCAAGAGTCTAGTCTGTCTAGGAAAGAAAGTTTTAAAATGGTAAAATAATTCACTTAACGCTAAGAAAGACTTGGAAAATATCATAAGAGTGTTGGTTAAAGAACCTTTATTAATTCCAACACGTTTTACCGATGGGTTTTCAATGCCTTACATCTACTGGCGTGGTGAGGGATGTGAAGAATGTGTGGTTTAAACTTCCTTTTCCAAGGGAAGTACTCCCTGCTTGCGTGAAAATAAGGTAGCAAGGAACGAGAGGAGGGCTTTAGCATATTAAATTTGCAGAAGAAAATATGTTAAATAAATTTTCCAGAAGCATGTTTTCTATCAGAGATATTATGAAGAAATAATGCTGTATCGTATGCCTTATCAAAGTGTTGAACGATACAAATTATGCAGTATTCATTTTACCAAATTCTGGTAGATGAACCAAGCCTAATGGCGAAGCCTGATAATCAAAATTTTACCTATTTAAATAGGCTAGCGTCTCTAAACCGTCAAAAATGGCAGTAAATCTCACTTGAAATCATGTAATTTACGGTATCACTGATACGGGCTCCTTTTTCTGACACTGTCTCCCTGATTAGGAATCCGTGCCCGAGAAATTGGACCAGAGAAGTTTGTACTTGTTAATTCTTTCAATGCGCAAGTAAATGGGTACTTTCAAAAAATCTGAACTTGGTGTACTATCATGAAGTATTGATATTAAAGCTAATAACACATTGCCCCTTAAACCGTGATTTCTTTTTCGTTCTTACTGACTCATGCGAATTGACCGACTGTGAACTATCTATTTTTCGCAATGAAAAACCTTTGAACGTCACATTTGGGTTTAAACATTGTCCAAAAATTATCATTTTGTGACATGAGCTCATTCGTTTATCACTTATCATTAATACAAAGTTATTTACCCGAAAACACCGCATCAATTTCAAATGCATCTTTATTCTCATTTTGTACAGACACTTAAAAGAACAAGAAGAAGAAGAAGAGAAAAAAGAAGAAGGAGCGCTGAGAGCCTGTCCCTGCTCATTAACTTTCTCATGATGGCCACCATCTCCACGGAAAGGAGAAAGCGAAGATGTTCGATCAATTAAACAGCTTGATGAGTAACATTTATCCACGCTGCTGAGCAACAAATTACAACAATCGCAAATGAGGGGAACATAATTGTGTGCCTGGGTAACAGGTCTTCACAGGATAAAAGATCAACAGGCTAGACATATCATACTGAACAAATTTGTGGAGAATGTATCACGTGATGAAATCCTGGCGCGAAAGGAACTATGTAAGTCTTGAGGCAAGCGTAGATGGTGGTGTCCTCGCCATATTGAAGAAGACTTTGGTCAAAAGAGACTTCGTGTTTTTTCCGCTCAGGTTTTACGTTGCATATTATACAATAATATGCAAAGCCTATACATTATTTGTGTGTAACAATTTATTTGTGCACTAAAGAGATCTGATAGGAGAAAATTCAAAAGTCAAAATTCTAGGGCCCATTTTCCTAATCAGCGAGACTGTCAGAGAAGGTAGTCCGTATCAGTGATACTGAAAATTGCATAATTTCACTGAGTTTCACAGTAATTTTTGACAGCACGGGGACGCTAGTAGTGAGCTGTTACTACACAGTAGTGACCACAAGTCCCTGAAGATTTCTTTATGCTGAAGAGTGGCAAAGAAAATCTCAGAAGCTTTTAATTAAGTTCGAACGTTTCGAGCTTTGTCTTACTCTCATACGTCATCGTAGCGAAGAGCGTAAAATGTATCCAATGGTCTCTTCAACAAAATGTATCGTCAAATACAGGGCGTTATTACTAACAAACACGCCAGAAGCTGGGTGTAGAGACAAGGCATTTCATCTCCAGACACGCTTTCTTTTCATTCGAAAAAAGTCGCGTCTCCCTCAGGTCTCCCATTCATAGAGTGGTGTGAGCTCCACTCAACATCCTTTCGAATTTAATTTTGCAAAATCAAGCAATCGAATTCGTGAAAATTTCACTCCAAGCTTTTCAGAATTTTTAGAGAGCAAACCATGGCTTGGACATCACGGAGCTATTACCGCGAGCGTTTTTTTCGCATTGCGAGCCCACATTTGACTACGATTCCGTGCGCCATTTTACTTAAGGACGGCGATTTTGAAGTCTTACTTATATACACTATACTGATGTCAAGATATACGAGCAGCAAAGTCAAGTAAATAGTACGCGAACTAAACTGATGTAGCGTATCACAGATACGCTTGTTTTCCCTGATGTTGCTGTAATTTGCTAAGCCCTCGGTAGGAGGTACTGAGAGAGCACTGTACAGTATTACATATTTCTTCTCCCAAATAACAATTGTTTCAAAAAATGAAAGAGCTTGGCATTTATACTCAACATTCAATTGATGAAAAATGTATACTCACCTTTAAGTCTTCGTAGAATGACTGTGTTAATTAAGTTCGTTGAGCGTCTATCTATTAGACGCATGTGCAGGTACGGCTGTGAAACCTTGCTCGTCACTTAAAAATTTTACAGCAATGTCCTTTAAAACTATCACAACAATAATACGATCAGATGAATATGTTCACAGATGTACATAGCAACTGCACTTTACCTAGGTAACATGTTGACGATGTTGCTGCACTTAATTTTCAGAGGAGCAATAATGTGGAAAACTTACTTGACGCAGAATGGAAATTTACGACACAAAGTTACGAACAAAACACAGGAGACTGCTGTTGTTTGCACAGGGCTTGAAATTAGAGTGGCTCGCACGCTCTTGTAAAAAGTATTTTAAACCTGTAGAATCGTGGAAATCGTAATTGTTAGGGAATATAAGTTGAAACTGAACACAGTATAGTAGCCCCTAAATTATTTTTAAAGAAAACAACTGTGTATAGAAGATAATTTACATGGGCCTCTATAATATTTAGAAACCCTACAAACAGGCACGGGTTCTGCATTATACATACATACATGATACACTGTACCCGAAAGAAATGATATAACGTTCGCAAATATCATACCTATAAGCTACACGAAATTTTATTTGATTAAAGAGACATTACCTCTTCTTTTTCTGTCATTGTTGGCAAGATTGCCAGCGTGAATTTAAGCACGGCTTTAAGTACACGGCCACAAGCGATCATTATATTTAAAGTAAGTAAAGTACAAGGGCTCACATTTAAAGTCAAAAATATTATTTTCATTTTGTTTTTGTTTTTAACTAACATTAATTGGAACATTCTGTGTATAAATTTAGGAAATTTAATTCATTTTCAGCCTGAAGAAATGTACAATTTTGATTTCTGATTTTTATTTTTTCTAGGAAATGGCTCAGGAATTGTAAAAATTTCGTATTTCTTGCAATCTGGAGCAGAATGTTAGTGAGCAAGAAAGGTTTCTTTCAATTCTAAATAAAAAAATGTGACAAGTACAGGTGAAGCCAAAGAAATGTCATTGATAAAATTGTATGCACTAAAACAATTTGGTTTTCGAATTAAATAGCTTCGAATTATTAATTGCACTGCAACCGTATCTCAAGTTTTGATGTTATAGAGAGTTACTTTTTGTTAAAGAAAATTTTGAATTGGAAATCTTCTGGTTTCAAACTAGTGTAATTTCCAGGAATGTTAATTACGCGTTCTGTATATCTATTGTACGCTAATTCATAATTTTAAGGGACTCATTGAATTATTGTCACTTAAAGTTATGTGTTACCTTTAGTTTTTTATTATTAAACACTAATATTCTGTAATTGAAAAATCGTCATTTCTATATAAGTTGCCCTAGTAGCTTTGTAGACTATTTGAGTCCACAAATGGTATGCATCTATTCTCATTCGAGTTTTTCTGTAATTCCTCGTTTGACTAAGATAACTGTGTCCGGGGAAAATTACTTGTGGAAAATAGATGTTTCAAATGTTCATATCACTTTACTCTCACGTAACAGGTGCGCACGTATGCACTTCACGTAGGTGACCCGCATGACGTATGACACAACGCACTCAAGCAAAGTTTACAAAGCATGCATTATATTGTAGCCCTCTCTAGTACTCGCCCAGCATGCATGCTTTCTCGCTCAACCCTAATGAAGTAAAACGAAATTAGTAAAATGACGAATTGCGGAGCATCTATCTTTACCTAGATGAACTATCTTCACCTAGACGAACTCTCTTTACCTAGACGAACTCTCTTTACCTAGACGAACTATCTTTACCTAGACGAACTATCTTTACCTAGACGAACCATCTTTACCTAGACGAACTAATTAGGGTTTCCTTTTCGTAGTCATTTTGTGAGAACAAAATTACTCCACCAAACTGCAACAACCTTGAATAACGTGTATTCAAGCTTTAGAAGCTCAAAATAATAGTAGCGTGTCGGGACCGAGGGCCGGGGGCTGTTGCATAAGAGACTTGGCCTGCTCGACCAGCGTGAGGGACGAACAGTTACAGATCACAAACATAGTCATTTATCTGTGGCACAGTCGTGTAGCGACTTGTGTTGCGTCTGGCCGTCGTCTGCAACGTGGTGCGGCTGCAGCGATAGCTCGCAGGGTCAAAACTAAAAAAATACTTTAGAAAAATACTTTTGGAAAGTTCTCAAGGACGAAGAATGGATGACGCAGTACGTAATACATTCGAGTAAAGAAAACGCGCCGACTGAACTGCGGAAAACGAGTAAAATTGTGGTAGTTTTTCGAACAGAAGTTAAAAGAATTAAAAAATTTAATGATTAATGCTGTAAACCCGTGGAAGAAAATATAAATAAAGTCCAACAAAGACTGAAAATTAAAGTAAGCCGTGAGGGAGGTGCGTGCTTTAACGGTGACTGTGAGAATTGTTCAAATTATTTGGTTTTAAAGTCAATGCGCAGGAGACATCGAAGGACAACAGCGTAAAACAGGGTGTCCAGTCAGTACTACACAAGAGTCATACAAGAATAACACAATTTCTAAAACCATGATACATTAAAAAAATGTAGTCATTTTCCATTTTCTTTAGAGTACCTACGTTTCATTTGGTTTCATTGAGTGAAGGTAACGTCACTTGTTATTTGAAGGTTGAATGATGTATAATCATTATCACTTTAGATTTATGTATATTCTAGCATAGAAAATAACGCACACAATGTGATGCGGTACAACATATATGTAGGTATAAAAAATACTAGAATTAGCGAGGGACGTTGTTTTATCTCATCAAACTTTCTGGAAAATACTGAACAAGAAACGTTGATTAAATCGAATTCTACGTCAATAAAGGATGAAATTACTACGTGGGTATACAGCTGCTCTCTCGTTATTGGCTATAGCCGCCGGAATTGGAATTCTTCGTTACCGAATGTTCAGTGAATGTTTGCTGGAGTGGACTTCACCACAAACATCGTCAAGAAGGACTCATTGGGACGTGCAGCTCAACATTGAGATCATCATGGTGCCCCTCAGAGACTGCTGGGGTCATTTTATAAGTCAAAACAATCCACGTTCGAAACACAGAGATTGGGCCCACAATGAAGACCACTCTACACTAATTGATTCATTAAGAAAAAGAAACGGAACCGTAAATATCAATGTAGCTCAAACTAATAGAAAAAAACTATTGACTGTTTCACCGTGGTTCAAAAATTTAACCGTATTATTTGACGATGGGAAGATATCCAACAACCCAGTACTGGACTCAAAATACAGAACTCTGAATGACAACGCAATTCACATTAACGGTGCGAAACAGAGTAGCCGATCCCAACAATACGAAGAAAATAAAATGCGAGTTCTGATCCTGCACCCGCTCTACGCGGGCAGTCATGAGATGACCCTGCGAACTGTAGGAGAAGCGTTGGCCAGGGCTGGGCACCACGTGACCCAAGTTAGGTTCAAGTCCAGCATTATGATGTCGACAGACGAGGCCTTCACCAGCAACGATCGTGAAATTTGTTCACACATTGAACAAGCTGCTGAGGGTGAAGGATGCCTCGAAATTGTCACCCTGAGTCTTCAGAACTCGGATTTCAGGTAATTTGAAGTATCCTCAAAAGCATGTGTGACAGTAATAAATAGAATATACCCTAGATTTTCTGGTTAGAAATTTTTGGTTTCATTTCCATCTAGCATTTCAAATAAATGTAAAGCTTGCTGTGACGCTAAGTAGTGAAGTAGCTCCATTAAATCGATGAACAAATCAAGGTGAAGGCAAGCGTCTTGCTGTAAGTTGGTATGAAAGAGAGACTCGTTCATGAATGATGATCGTAAAATGTATTATGAAAATCACTCTGTGATACCCTCGCTTATTTTCGAGCATTCTTCTTTTTGGTCAAGCACTCGGAGCTTATCAATTCAGATATCAGAGAAGAATTAAAAAACCATGAGCGGTTGTTTTCTTGGAATATTTTTCAGAATTCATATTGAATACGCTGACATTGAACTGAAGCGTAATTAGATGTATACGAATAAGCTCAAGTTTCTTCACACCATCTCAAGCGCTAGAGAACGTGGAATTTGTTACGAGCAACTGAGCTCGGATTGATGAAGCGATCAAATGCAAGGAGCCGAAGACATTCACCATGGAGGCGCTGTGAACTCTCATGCATCATTCCTCCAACGTTCGACGCCCATCATGCCTTTATGTTCCATGGTTGAAATGATTACTGTTGCTTTGCCGAATGTTCCTACTGTAAAAAGTAATGTGAAATCTTATACGCCTTTCTGCATTTATCTTCTGATCGATTTTTTTACACACATTTTTCTTCCTTCCATTAACTATTTCAAAAAGACAGAGTGCAACACATCCATTAAAAAGTAGGTTTGCAGTGGAAAAACAGACATTTCTTGAGTGTCTCAGAGCATTACATTTTTTCTATCTGCGTGTGTGTTTGGTACTTTGACAGTTTCCTAGCAAATCCTTTGTGAAATATCGGCTCACGTAGTGAATGCAAAATCGTATTGAATATTTGGAGACGTAAGTGAATTCGTGATCGCAACAGTAAAATTAATTCTAGTTTGTGAGGTATAATTTTTGACGCATCGAATAGGTTCTCTACAGGCACTAAATGGACTAGATTCTATTATGCAATAAATTTTTTGACACCGCTTAATTTATCTTCAAGTGCTTAAATGCCGAATGAATAGAAGTAGTCTTAAATAGAAGTTATGTAAAACTTAGTTTACAATTTATAAGCTCATCGCACAAAATAAAATAACACAAGTATTAAGATACATGGTTGCATGCATATCAAAGACATGGTTGAGCATTTTCTTCGTGTATCTAGAATACGGCTTTAGGTTTGCTAATCTTTAGGCACAACTTACATGACATTAAAATGAGGGAACGCACCAAAGAACAAGCGTAACTTCATCTTTTTAGTATAATATTATTTCCAAGAAGTTCGTCATGAGGACATGTACGCACAGAGAAATTCAATTGAGAGTAAATTAAAGATAACTTCGATCTGTAACCACTTTTCAAAAAGTACATATGTTCCACATGGTGACGACGATGCTGCAGGTTCCCCTTCATAGCATCGGACGGGACCGTGCGCGTGCCGACGGAGCTGCTGTGGAGCGAAGCCAGCGATTTCTTGAAGGTTGTAACTTTGTACTAGTGACTTAACTTAGCACTTTAGCTTCTTATAATAATGAAAACTATAATAATAACAATAGTAATCAAAGTTAATATATCTAAAGCACAGGCTTGGTTTCAGGCTATTAATAGATATGAATAATGCACCAGTAATACGTAGAATCGTAATCGTTGAAAATACAAGTATGTTACATATTCCTGTTTTATAAACTTCCCACAGAGAAACTAAAGTTTTTAACAATTTATCTGATACGCCACTGACATTTTAACTGTTCGTATTTTGTTTGCAAAATGCTAAGCTTACCGATAATGGTATTTGACTGAAATAAAATTATACAGAAATTATCTTCCAATGCAATAATTTAGATCTGATTTATTCATTTTTCTTCCATTGTTTTCCACCGCTTGTATTGTCGTTCAAGTATGATTGGTTTTGTGCCAATATACATGAATATTTACACACATTGAGCCCAGCACAACACACTCCTGAGTCACAGGTAGTAAGTTTCGTCACGTAAGTTATACTTTCCGTTGTGCCTCTGTTGGACGTGTTAAGTTACAAAACCTAGCTTTGGAATTGATTGGAGAATTCTCTACACATTTCAAATACTGGTTGCTTCACTACTCTCCACTATGCCTCAAGAGACCAAAAAGATTTCCCGGAAATTAAAGAGAAAAACGGTTCAAACTCAGATGAATCATTGCTGGAAAGTTCATCTTTTGTTAAACATCAAGAAAATTTTGGAGTACACAAAAAATAGGTTTAAGACTTCAAATAACATTTCAAATGGTATTGAGTTCATATACAAAATACCAATCTTTCGAATGCACGACTTATCTTTCAGCGTACAGCTACAGGGGATAATTAAAAATACAGTGAACGCCAATCTCGAGCAAGAAATTTCAGTTTCGATCAAATAACATCATCGTTATCTAAATTCTTACCTCCAATATTAATCAGGACCACGAAAAATCATCACTCACGTCAACTCTCAGTTCAAACACTACCCATGCTGAGCTCAACCGGAAGCCACTCTGCAGTACTGCATGTAAGCTCTTTTGGAGTGAATTTATTTCCTTTCCTTATTTTTGAATAACATGAGTAGGCGTAGCGGGTGCTGCGGTTACCGTATCCCATTATGTACGATGTATGGCGCCCCAGACGTACTATTAAATATCCTACAAGATCCAAAATCATGTCGCTTGGATATACAGAAGCCAACGAATAGGCCCCGTTCATTTTAATTACCACATTTTATTCTAAACACCAATCTATTGTACTGTACATCAAGTCTCATAGAATGCAGCTTCCATCAAAATAACCTTAGAGTTCGTTATCTAAATCGTCGTTTTCTAAATGTACCGTACATCAAGTCTCATAGAATGCAACTTGCGTCAAAATAACCTCAGAGGTCGTTATCTAAATCGTCGTTATCTAAATGTACAGTACATCAAGTCTCATAGAATGCAGTTAATGACCTCAGAGGTGGTCGTAGGTGCCGTGGTCTGCTTACCGCCTCATAGAGGGTCACTGCTCTGCCGTGCTGGGCTCAGCGCAACTGCAGGGCGTCCTGCGGTCCAGGAACTTCTCCGTCGCGGTGGTGGACTTGCTGGGCAACGAGTGCGGGGTGGCGCTGGGCAAGCTGCTGGGCCTGCCTCTGCTGGGCAGCTGGGAGATCCCAGTACAGGCACCATCTGTGAGTGGCAGCGGGTGTTGATGGTCCAGACGTCCTTATTCGATACCTACGGTCAGGATGTTTATCCTAAATTTTAAATCCTGTTTTAAAGAGTGCCCAGATCCTAGATAATTTTGTCAAAGAAGAATGTAAATTTTCACCATGGAAGCCGCTAATTTATCAATACT
>VOMN01076527.1:1555-17190 GCA_014899125.1 Orchestia grillus
GATGTCGTGTGGGTGTGCGTCATGTCACGTGATGTCGTGTGGGTGTGCGCCATGTCACGTGATGTCGTGTGGGTGTGCATCACGTCACGTACAGTCGTGTGGGTGTACGTCACTCTTCATCGCTCTGCATCACTCTGCATCACTCTGCATCATTCTGCATCACTCTTCATCACTCTGCATCACTCTGCATCATTCTACATCACTCTGCATCACTCTTCATCACTCTGCATCATTCTACATCACTCTGCATCATTCTGCATCACTCTGCATCACTCTGCATCGCTCTGCATCACTCTGCATCACTCTGCATCATTCTACATCACTCTGCATCATTCTGCATCATTCTACATCACTCTGCATCATTCTGCATCACTTCCAGGTCTGCTGCCTTCACTGAGACTAGCCATTAACTGCGTCAACATTGGGGACATCAGGGGATTCTGTGAAAGTATCGAGCAGCCCACAGCCCAGTCAGAACACTGAGGGTAACGCAGTGGAGTATCGAGCAGCCCACAGCCCGGTCAGATCGCTGAGGGTAACGCAGTGTAGAGGAACAATGAGCGTTCAATTATTGTGTGCAGATTTACACCCACACCACACGCGAGACTTTACTAACATGCACCCTGTGATTTAATACACCCACATCATACGCGAGACTTTACTAACTCACCCCCTGTGCTTAAACAACTCGCAGCACTTGATACACAGCCTAGACGCCATTGACACACAGCCTAGACGCCCATGATACACAGCCTAGACGTCATTAACTTACAGCCTAGATGCCATTAATACGCAACACGTACACAGGTGAACAGCACACAACAACCCACGAGACTACACAGGTCACCAGAGCAAGTGACGCGTACCCCGCAATGTGCACAACACACAACCTGCAACTGCAGCCGTACACAAGACAACTGACACACACACAGTGTGTCCCACTCAGCACAAGCACAAGCCTTGAGTGCCCCCGAGGGGGGCCTGCCTCGGAGTGTGCGGTAAGGCATAGTGTCCCACGAGAGCTGTGCTCCAGAGCTAGTCTACTAATGCACGCTAATGTCTTGCTAGGCCTCAAACAGGCCTGATCAACTCTGCACTCTCCCTCGAGCATCTGAACCGGCTTCTGATCACCCAAGATTCATTATTTAAATCAACGAAGAGCTCATTTCCCCATCTTAAATCCTGGTAATGAATGTGTGAGGTATGGGCCAAGCATATATGTCTGTACCCATGATGGAGGGATTGCTCGTTGTCCGTTTGTGATGTTACTAGCGGGGAATATATCTGAACGTAAAATACCATCGTTGTTGTGAATATTTTTAACAGAATAAGACAGCAGCGTAGGCGCGGGCACTGAATTCTGGAGCCCGCACAATTTTGGGGATATTCTGGCAAGGAGTAAATTCAAGGCAAAGGAACCCCAGTCTCTAGGTTTGAGGCCCCGGCGTGAACAGTTAATTAGAGACAAATTGTCTAGAATCAAGATGACAACAATCAAAGCAAGGTCTGGCAATTTCTGCAGCGAAATTTCTGAAGTAGAAGAGAAAAATGCCCGTGCGCTCACCAATTCAGTTAGCAAACAACTGAGGGCTGTTCTGTGACAACGTGCATCGTCTTGGAAAATGTGTACCGCAGCAAGTTTAAAGCAGTAACTCTTAGATGGAATGCATTATTAGTAATGTTTTTATTACAATGAAATGTTTAAGTATTCCAACTGCAATTTTTAAATCATTGTTCTCATTACATTTCATATCACTTCAATACCAGAAATATGAAATTGCTATAATTATTCATATTATTATTAACATTGCCGTTAGTTGCAGTAGTAATAGTAGTAGTAAAAGTAGTAATATTCTCACTATTGTTGAATGAAAAAGCTTCCTTACCTCCATGTTAATATCACCACTTCCATAAAACACCACAGATGCAACTCGCTTGTAACAGGACACAAGGTGAACAGAATGAGAACTCAAAACTATCAAAATTTGATGTAATCAAAAATTCGAGCACAACAATCACCTAGCAACACTGACAGTAGAAATGTACGTCCAGCTCGGGCCAATACACATGTACAACTCTCCGGCAGATCACGATACATGGGTTGTGTACGCGTGAACTTGTTAGCTCAGTGTAACAGCGGCAAGCGCAAGTGTGGGAGTGTGTGGCGATATGATCTCTTGCAGGGTAAGTTCGTCGAGCGTACTGTGCAACGAATGTGCAACGACAATGATTATTTACACTTGGTGAACTAAAGCTTTGAAACGTTTATTCTGTTTATTAATTTTTTCAATATCAGCTCATTGGCACAATTATTTGTTAGTTAGAGTAAGTTAAATTTTAGTATAAAATACCGTAGACTTATGTTAGGCATTTCGTTACGGGTGTATCTACATCCTGTATATACCATATTGTCGCATAACTTACAAAGTTATCCTTCATCATTACAATAATACGATATCATTTCACGACTCATATTTATGTGTTGGTTTCGTGGCAAACGTGAGACATACATCATTGTTTGGCGAAAAACGTTGTACAAACATAAGTATTTGATGACAAACCCAAAATACACGAGACACACACATGTGTTATGAAAGAAACGTAGGACGCACATAAGCGTTTTTCGACAGACTTTTATTGCAAACCGAGATGTACTCATTTAATTCAATCACAACCAAACCAAATAGTGTAAAAGTAGGTCCTCAAATTAATTACAAATTCAGTCTCAGAGACCGCGCAAGTCCCAGCACAGCTTTCCACACGGGCGATTGCTCAGGTAGAAGAGCTTTGACTCAGCCAGAGATTTTTATTCGTCACTTTGCGTTGATTGAGTAACCAAGGCTTCAAAGGCTATTCAGCGTGAGAGCAATCTTTGCTTTCGCAAGTATTGCACCTCTACAACGTTTGAATAAACTTCGTCGCCTTCTGCTCAGAATTGAACTCAGAAAATCAAGAAGAAGGAATCTCGCTTGAAATTGCAGTCATAGCGCTGCGCAAAATGTTCTAGGTCCCCTCTCGCTGTAGGATTCTAAAAATGATGATCTCGGGGCGGACGGTCTTGAGCAATTTAGCCGGGGTCAGAATGCGTCGCTCGTCCTTGGCTGAGCGCTGGGTAAATGCTTGGGCTTGCAGTTGTTAGAGAGGAACACGCTAGGTTTTGCTAACCTTTCACAGCTATGCGATATTGAACGAACAGCCCACGTCGTACGCTACGATATTTTTATCTGACTGGTTCTTGTTCTATATTATACTTGTACAGTGTAAGGGTAACTATACATAGTAATGTTTATCTGTTTCTACTTTTTAAGTACTGAATATAAGTATTGTATTTACTCGTAAGGTCTACTTTTAACAAGCCTCTTTTACGGACCTACGATATTTCTGCCAGCCTTCATTATTGGCGCCATTTTAAAAATACGTGTCTCTCCTACAAAATCTATTCGCGAAATTTTGCTGTAAGACACATTTTCACAACGAGTTTGCGACCCACCCTACGAGTAGAGGCGTCTCGCGAGGCAAGTCTTGTTCGAAGTCTTATGACTTATTGAAGATTATTCAATTCAAGCTTGAATAAACAGTCTTTCCTTGAAGAAAATTTCAACAAGCCATTTTCTAAGAGTCAGTACCCCTTGCATGGCACGCACCAAACCAGTTCCCTTAACGAAAATTGTCCCCAAATCAAGGACTAAGCACTCAAACCAACGACCATAACGCCGCTCGCTCTCATTCCATAAAGAAAATTACCAGCTGAGCTTCATTTATTAGGAGCATTCCCTTCAAATTCGAGAAGGTAAGCAGCGTCATTCGCGTCACGAACGGGGATTGCGTCTATTTGACCTGACACTGATCGATCATCCCGTCATTTATTCTGCTTCTTAATTAACTGTCGCACCTCACGATGAAACAGGACGGGAAGTTCTGGACAGGATGCGCTCAAACCTCGGGGTTCCCATTCAAGAATTTTTCTCTCAAAGAGCGTCTGCAGAGAAGGAAATTCGTTGGTTTAGACGCGCACATCGTCCAAGGGGCGACGGAGCTTGTAAAGGGATTTTACAAGGGGTGTTGCTCTTTGATATCCTGGAAGGGAAATTAATAAAAGAAGCATACTTTAAAATGCGCACCCTTTGGAACAACGAGGTATCGGTGACTGGAAGATAGCAATCAAACTATCCAAGTAGATTATTCTCTGCAAGTCCAATACTTGCGTACAAATAGCATAATTATGAGTACATGAGAATCCAACCTATCGTGTTAGTTTTGACTAACTGTTTTTATGACCTTCATTACTTTTAATTCTTCAGCGTGTCAGTTCTGAGTGTAGATCCCACGAAAACTACCAACCATGTTTCACACTGCGCACTTGCTTATTTTTGGGTCCCTAAATAGCCGGTTACGTGACGCAAACGAGCTTCTTACTGTAAAGATAATATGAAAACGTGCATTCCTCTCAGAAAATTGGACCCACTTCTTCGCTTTGCAAGTCTTCCGGCCGTAATGAACAAAGACTGAAAACCGCCTTATTTTGGGGTCCAAGGTCCTCGAAGTGGTCCTATCGAAGGGACTTACTGGCAATGGGATCACATCCGCTAGAGGATTTCGCTAGAGGCTCGTGAATCGAAATTTGAGTATTACGGCTGGAAATAAGCACTGGCAATTTGCATGCGCTTTGGGGTGAGACAGCATGGCAAGGAGAAAAGAACTGCAACGCTTCCAGCAAGTTCCACGTTTCAGTTGGCACCAACCATAGGTTTTCCTGAAAATATCCGCAAAAAATTCTTTTGGATCAATTTATTAGTTGCACTTGGGATTGCATTTTGTGAATCAATTTTCCCTGTTCAGTTTATGATTTTGAAATAATGGAAAGCTGAAAGTGAGAGTATAATTGAAATTCTACCTTGGCGGTAAAGCGTCCTCTTGAATTCAACAACCATGTACGGTGATGTCATGAAATGGGAATGAGAACATAACTTTGTCCTGCTCCTCTTTTGAAGCTGATCAATTTTGACATTGTATTTCCTTCTGTTGGGAATTAAACTATTTTCGATTATGCATAGATAAAATTACTTTAGTTTAAGTAACTGCGGTTCAAACTTTACCGAATTACGGTTAGAGATTTCTAAAGTGTGAAAAGTTAACTCATAACTCTACGATGCAAAGACTATTCAGGGCCCGCCATGCTGATACAAGCTCAAAAAACAAGAAATTCCGGTATCGGTCTCGCCTTCTCGTCACTGCATTATTCGCTTTCCTTCTTCTCGAAGCTCGGAAAGCCTTGTTATTATTTTGGTTCTTATTTGGCGGTGGCATAGCGCTGCAGCGAGCGGCCGTCCATAATTCACCAGCAATGGAAGCACCCAAAAAAAACTCATCCTATTCAGAAAATCTTGCGAGGAACCGACAAGAAGCCTTTCACGACCTGAAATTTTCGGGGGTCTCTGTTCTTGCGTCACGGAAGACTGCAGCTCTCAAAACTACATCAGACATGATTTGATTAGTGCAAATTTGCATGGGAAATTTGAGGGTCCTAGGGATTTGCTGGTGATGAACGGCAAAGCGGGGAAGGCACTGTGTTCACTTTTCGTCTCGCTCTAACTACAGAATAAACTACAAGGCTGAGTTCCTGGACCTGAATGGAACAGTTTTACAAAAACAGATTTCAATGAAATGTTATTTGGGCAACATGACGGCATGTCGGAATGGAGTTCTGTACGTAAACCAAGGATCCACAAATACTCGCTCGTAAAAAAATATTAAAGACTGTGCAAGCAGATGCGCCGCTTCTCATTTCTCAGTTTTAAAATTTGAGGACGTTTAGTCTTAACGTACATAATTTTGGCATCTATCTGAAGAGAACAGGCAAGCACCCACAGCACTAGGCATGCATCTCGGCTGCGCGTGGCGATGAAAGCAGCCATTGAGACGTTTTAATTATCTCTGCAATTTATTTTTCGAGCAGGCAAAGCATCGGGTTAGCAATCATCCACATTTTATGCACATGTGCGCATTGTCACTTTGGTTTTGAACGAACTAATGGGAATTTGAGACTAAACACGATTATTTCTAATGTCTGTGACTCTTATTAAGAGTTGGTCTTTTAGGATCAAAAGGCTCCTCCAGGATAACTCACAGCAGTTTCTGGAAGATGACTCTACCTAACTGGGATAGAGACACTCTCTTTCATAATAGAATCGTTTATGAATGACTGGAGCACCAAAGCGTACAGAACAGTTTAACAGTGACTCTGCAATTTGCATAACTGTGCTCATACTTATGAGCTTATTATCAGTTCACTCAATTTCAGTTAAGGACTTATTAGCAGAGCAGCAGTTTCAGTTCAGGTGTTATTAGCATCGCAGATAGTTTCAGTTGATAGCATGTCAGAAGAGTTATGATTTTCATTGGTGAGCTTATTAGCAGCCGGGCAATGTGCTATCTGATAACTGTCAATTTTCCTTTTCTCGACCGAGAAATGAGATGCTACTTTCCTGACGCAAGCCAATAAATCCGGCGTGAGTGTGAGCTGCGGAGGACAACCTGCCGCTGGTGTCAGGTGGAGGAAATCGGCATCACTCCAGATAACCTCGCCAGGCGTAACAACGTTATCGGCTACAAAATAATATTTTTAAAGGTAACTTTTTCGTAGGGTTAGCGTGTCGAACTACAGAAAAGTTGTCATGTTTTAGGAGGCACTGCAAAAAAATCTGGTTGTTGCAAAGGACATCCTTCTGACGCAAGAAAATGCTCCCCCCTCCCCCTTCTACATCCCTCAAAAAAAATTCGCGGGTTTTTCTCATTGAAAATTGGCCACCTTGTGCGAACTCAAAAGAAAAATGAGCGGACTCTGAAATTTGCTCGAGTCACTTTCAGAAGTAGAGAAATTCTTGACGATTCTTTGGAACAACAGGAAAGAGAAAGAAGAGTTTTTTGCTTTCGGAGAGAATTTCGCAAGACAAAACCGTGCGTTTCCGAATGCCTGGTGCCTCTGCAAGCTTCCCCGGAGAGATGAACAGATCAACACCAGCATCGATAGGGCCGGAGTCGCCTGTTGCTAGGGCTGGCAAGCTTTGAATATTCAACGGCAAAGTCAGGTTTTAATCAATGTTTTCCTCCTTCGACTGTGAGAATTTTGCAACCGATTTCCTGAAAGCGAAGTTCGTAGAAAGTGGCTTATTTCATTAAATATTTATCAAATGCTAATATGCGTCAAATTATAGTCCAATTATTAAGAGCTTTTTCCGACCGCCTGAAGTAACAGGCAATAGTTTATCTATAAAATGATATGTAGTGTTACTCAGTATCCAAGGAATCACACAATAAAAAATAACGTAAAAGAGAACATTTTTAGTAGCCCATTTACCGACAAAATTATTCATTTTTAAAATAGAGTACGTAGAAGCCTATTCAAACTGCCCCTTCAGTTTTCTTCAAGTGCGTTCAAAGATTTATACGCCATTCATAAGAGGAACATAGAAATCGATTGATCAATTACCGAATCTTACTCTAAAGAAGTAAATAAAAAATCCCCTCGAAAATATCTTTGGCCGGTATGCTTTTTGTAAGAAATGTTCTCGTTTTCTGCTGAAGAAAAAGCTCGAAGTTCACGACGAACCTCATTTCGATTTTAATTTCAGTGAAAACCACCAGGCATTAATCAGTCATTTATGGCGCTCTAATTATCCCTATCGTTCAGTTGCAGTATTTTTGGGCAGAATTTTACGTACGTGAAAAATACAGAGCTTGTGAAAGGTATTTTTGATCAGCTAAGAACAGAATTGAGTGGAGAAAATTGACTCGAGAATTGCTTTTTTAGAGTTATTCTCCCAAAAGACACGAGGCGGTAGGACGAAGGTTATCTTTTAATATTTCCAGAGGCTATCTGACCGGAATGATCACGACGTGCTTGGATTGATCCCCCAGCGACTTCAGACGTTCAGGCTTCTGTCAACAACTTGACATTTCACTTATACTCGAGCTATTATCCAGCAAGTAAATCGAAATAATTAGACTAACACACATGCAAGTATATACGAAGAAAAATTGGGGTTAACTTGTACAAAAACCATAAAATAGTCTTGATTGAGTTTTGCAGATACTGATTAATTAGGCCCATCAACATGTCCCGGACAAGCGTGTTGAGGAGAAGTTCCGCCGAGTTTCTAAGAAATTTTCACATCGAGAAAGCTGCGATTTCAACTAACGCTCAAGACCCCGAACATTGAGACTAATAATGGCCATTAAAACAAGTCCGTGTGATGAAGACTAAGCCCGCGAACTGTAGAATTCACAATCAAGTTGGAGGAGGCGAATTCCGGTCCCGTGGCGAGACTATCGGAGGATTGAATCTAAGCCGAGGCCTGATTATGTGCTAGACCGAAGACAGACTTCCTACGGGTCCTTAAGCTTCCCAAGCTGAGGTTCTACACAGAAATGTCATCGAAGGCCCCTTGCAACAAATGATATGCACAGAACGGGCACCTCTGCCAACTGAAATTCGTGAAATTCAGACCGCACATAAGGAAATCAAAATCTCCACGATTACGTAAATGTGGCACCATTTGAAGGTCTCGCTAATTTTAGGGGAAAGTGCGTTTTGCCTCCACGCAAGGAACGTTGAAAATGAAATTACTTGTATTGGTGATCTCGAAATTTATTCTTCTGGTTATTTTGAGAAATGCTAAACATGCTTTGAAAAATAATATTGTCTTACACTCAACGATGATCACTTCACGCTAAACTATGTATGTCTACCAACTGTCTGTGTATTAATGATGTTTTTATTTTTTGACTGTTTCAGCCAGCTGTGCGTCTGGCAGCTGTACGAATAACTTTATGTCATTGGGATCTTAAGAAATTAGATGCATGAAAACTTTTTCTGATACATTAATTCCAAATTAAGGCAAAAATGCTTTCCTTTTAGAAAAAATACTGTTCAGTTCATAAAGGAAATAAAGTTTCTAATTGGATTGATGTTAGTTTATTTTAGCAAGATGTTTTTAAATTTTGTCAGTTTTACTTTGCATGTGTTAAAGTGATTCTGATGTTAATTTAACTTTCGAATAAAATCTATTTTTCCAGTGTAAAACTGCCATCTTGGTACTTGTATTAGAAAATTTCTATCGTGCTACGCCGTGTCAAGTACCTCATTAAATAGAGTGAAAACATCACTTTCTTACAAGAAATAACTTCTTCAGTCATAATAACGGAATGGCACTAAAAACTTTAACCAGGATTACCAAGCTCAGTAATGCATGTGAATAAATTATTCGGTGCTGTAATTTTTTTATTAGTTTACAGTGAATTTCCACACCAGTACTCGAAAAATTTGGAAATACCGAGCATGATACGGACGAGTTAATTTAGAACGTTTCTTTTTTGCATCACTTTTTCAATGACCGCACGCTGAAGTTAGATCTTCTGCTGCCGGGGACCATGAACAGATTTCTGAAAGCGAAAAACACGTCGAACATGTGCAGTTTTTACATCGTTTTGAATGTATGACTCTAGCATGCATAAAAGCACGCGCTGTAGGTGCAATTCAATGTCACAGATTGGTTGGTCTTGAAAATACAATGAATTTGTCGTATTCAAAGACTTTTTAGACCATACGCGCATTAGACATGTGTTCTTACTCACTGTACGATAATATTGTTTAATATAACATATCAATAAATCGTACGGATTAGAAAAAGGATCATCTCATAGAAAAGCATGTTGAAAAACATGCGTAGGTCGAGATGGCAGTTGAAGGCGCATCTGATTGGACGACTCAGAATAAACTTCACGTAAGACTAAAGGTTACTGAGGAGAGCATGACCATCCCTGGTAAGCCTGGGACTGAGCGACAGATGATGAAGTCCGCGAGAAATATGCGTCGTGATGAAAAAAAATGGTCTTTTCGAGTACCTGGTCTCCCCAGAATGGAGGAGATTATGACAAGAACGCCACCAGAGATCTATTTAACTCAGTGGAACGAGCGTTAGGCTTGACCTACTAACTTTCTCAGGTTTCCAGCCGAGTGATTTCTAAATGAGTCATCTCAAGGAGGAAGAGAAAGACGAAAAACTTAAAATTAGATGCTTCAGGCCCATGTGTTCATCAGGTTCCATTCTGCAAGCAACATCATTAGGACGTAATTCATGACAGATTTTTGTCCCATTGAATTTATGCGATCAAAGTCGGACGATCTTTTCGTCAGCGTGAAAGAAGCGCTGCGTACGCCAGACACCGAGGTGATGTCGGCAGACGTGCTCGATTCCCTCTCCAGGGTCTCTTCAAGAAATAGAGTAATTACACGGACTGCTCGCGTCATTTGTGATGATATTCAGTTGAATATCAATGTAGTAGGATGGGTAAATAAGAGTCAGTTTTGATTATAAAATTGTTAAAAAATCCATTTTAAATGACAATTACACAGACAATTAACATTACTCAGCGCAAAATTTACTACGGTTCTTTGCAAGCATGACAGAGTTTTAATGCTGTCTTGAGGTACGACTTTTTTCTCTGTTCATCAAAAAATAGTAAACAAACAGGTATCTGACCTGATAGATGTGCAACATACACAGCGTTTGATCAAAGTTTCATTTCAAAGAGCATTTCATATTTTTGTACACCGAACTCCGAATTCCATCGACAGTTTAAAGATCATTTCCATACCCAGAACTTCATAGAGGAAACGCTGAATCGTTTCGATGAAGGTTGTGGAGTCCTGAATTGAAGTTCTGGAATCGGAACTATGGGTTTTGGAGCCACTGGAGTTGTATTCAGCCAGCAAAAGGAGAGTTGGAGTGAGGAGTTGCTGTTACCGATCTCGCAGCCGTGGTGGTGGAGGTGGGCGCGAGCCAAATCGATATCCTCCGTAGAGATGCTCTTGTTTCAATGAAATGATATATGCAAAGGAGATTCCTGGCACGCCTTTTGTCTAATTGCTCACTATGATCTTGCCATGAATATTGCATAAGCTCCTCTTTGTGGTGCTCAGTCGAGGGACGAGACGAAGGCTCAGCAGACGATGCGATCGAGATGTGGACAAGGAGGACATTCTGGTGCCTCGCTGTGTCAATAAAGCGTACCTAAAGAACACATGTGTACAAGGAGGACATTCTGGTGCCACGTTGTGTCAATAAAGCGTACCTAAAGAACAGATGTGTACAAGGAGGACATTCTGGTGCCTCGCTGTGTCAATAAAGAGTACCTAAAGAACAGATGTGTACAAGGAGGGCATTCTAAGGCCTCGCTGTGTCAATAAAGCGTACCTAAAGAACAGATGTGTACAAGGAGGACATTCTGGTGCCTCGCTGTGTCAATAAAGAGTACCTAAAGAACAGATGTGTACAAGGAGGGCATTCTAAGGCCTCGCTGTGTCAATAAAGCGTACCTAAAGAACAGATGTGTACAAGGAGGACATTCTGGTGCCTCGCTGTGTCAATAAAGAGTACCTAAAGAACAGATGTGTACAAGGAGGGCATTCTAAGGCCTCGCTGTGTCAATAAAGCGTACCTAAAGAACAGATGTGTACAAGGAGGACATTCTGGTGCCTCGCTGTGTCAATAAAGAGTACTTAAAGAAGAAATGTGCACAAGGCGAATATTCTAGTACCCTGCTCTGTCGATTAAGGGCTACTAAAAAAGGATGTACAAGAGGAAAGCCTTTTAGTGTTTCCCTGGGTCAGTAGAGGGTAACTGAAGAAGAAATATGTATAAAGATATCACTGTGTCGGTAGAGGGTAACTATACCGCACTAGAAAAATTTTTCTAGCGGTATACGAAAAGATAAGATGTATGGATACATTTGGAATGGATTCCAATTTATGACAAACTATGAAAATTAGATGTTCAGCGAGGTAATGAACTCCAAAGACAATTGTTCCAGTCATTTCAAATCAGGCAATTTTCAATTCTAAATCCTTTTATTATCGCCCACACAAACATTCAAAGCTCATTTTCCTCGCTCCATGGGTAAATACTTTTTACGTACATAAGCTCATATGAGTATAAAGATATATATTTATGTAATTCTTTACTCAAAGGATGTTGGAAACACTGTATTAAGACATTTATATATCAAAGTTCAATTTTTAATCCCGACAATCATTACTGGAAACAACATTTTTAGTTACATATATTTTCAAAGCAGATTTATTCCAAATTTTTTATCACTGGAATTTTTTCAAGTTAGGGTACGTAAATGAATATTTTCAGAATGCTAAAGGTGATGCTCCAATTCAACTCGACTAATAAATTCCACTTTCATAAATCTCGAAATCGACATTTAGCTCACAGAGCGTCATCAGTTCGCCGTGCTGCTGCTAGTGTTCACGTTGCAACATCTCTATGTTCTGAGATCATCACGAGATAACTCGAAAATACGTACGCCTACAGATGCTCACTAAGATCAAAGGTGGTCTCAAAGCCGACAGCATTGCAATTCAAATGCAAGATAGAATAGATTTTTTATTGCGCACGTTCAGTTACGAATCAAAATGTTATTTTTATCTGGTGTTTTTCACTCCTCTTCAGCGTTGTGCTCTGAAAGATATTCAAGTACACGATCTGTGATCCAAACGTTAATACCTGTGTGCGTACACATGCAGGTAACCACACAGACACCCACACTCACAAGATAGCGTCCAGACACCAACACCCACGTGTGCACTCACACATGTCCACACATAAACACACACATATCCGCACACAGACACACACATGCTGACGTCCACACACCCACACACATAGACACATACACTCACACAGAGATACACACGTCCACACACGGCATCCCTCGGCCAGTTATTACCTTAGTTAATAAGTCCGAGCCTGAGGACTCCACACGGCGCCAGCAGCACCAGTGCCAGGTCCGCAGGGGACTTGAGTTAGCGACTTTTCCAGACCCGAGAAAAGTCTTCATTTTGCATAAAGGGATTAAAAGGATCTCCTGGTTCTGGAGTTGTGACATTGATATGCAATTAGATTTTTACGAGGCTATCCTCAACGGCGTAGAAAAAAAGTGTCGCCTTATTCATATGAGAGTCAGAACGTCCCAGATAGCTTCAAGATCTCAGAGAGTCGTATGTCTTGAGGGGCTCCTTGGTGAGGGTGGTAGTGCTGCTTAGTTGTGACAGGTTACTGTGTGACTCGAGTTAATTGTGTGTGTGGGACTCGAGTTAATTGTGTGTGTGACTCGAGTTAATTGTGTGTGTGTGACTCGAGTTACTCGTGTGTGTGTGACTCGAGTTACTCGTGTGTATGACCGGAGCAGTTCATTAGCACCTTGCTCTCTTTAAAAATTTGTAATCAGGTGAAAAAAATTATTTTACGGTAAGAGCTTCCACTTGTGTACTTGGCAGGACGCACGTAACTTACATAACGCTTGTGCAGTTACGCAGTTGTCGGGTTATAAGTACAGTGATGTAGCGTGTAATGTTGCACACATTCAGCTTCTAATGTTGCATGCACACAGCGTGTAATGTCGCGCACATACAAACCGCAATGTTGTATACCTACTGACTGCTATGTTACGTACATACTGACCGTAATGTTACATGAATACCGCCTAAAGTACTACATGCATGCAAATTTTATATATTCTTGCGTATGAATTATAATTCTGCATAAAATCATTTAGTTCTACAGCCTGTGATATTGAACACATATATAATGTCATACGGCCGTTAATGTGGTACATACTCATATAGTTATACGGCCCGTAATGTCGTACACATTCATGTAGTTATACGGCCCTTAAAGATTTTTCTCAAAGTTACTTTTCAAATGCTAAAATGTTTTCACTTCAGAAAACGTCAATCCTTGAAATTTTATTCTCAAAATCTAAAAGAAACCTTTAGCTATGTGAAACTGATATTTTATCTTCCATGGAAATAAGTTAAATAAGTTCGGATAACTAAATAGTAAAATTTATTAATAAAATTATATACCTGCATCAGGTTATATTTTTGGTATACCCAATAGGAGTTTTCATAAGTAGATGACTTACGTTTCCATAAATTCCTGTTCACTTGAAAAAATAAATGAGATACGAATACTACTCTGTACGTGTCATAGCCCTTTCGTAGAACTGTCATCCTTTTCATATCGTTTTCTTTACATTTTGTTTTCTCAAAAGAACTAGAATTTTTGCACAGATTTTGTTACTTCCTCAAAATCTAGATGGATACAGCAAGAGTGCGAGCTGATGCATTATTTTACTAACGGGCTCATACGATTTCGGTGACCTCTTGCATGAAAGCATCGCACGAAAGAGAAGCGCACAAAACTATCAAAAGCCCTCATGCTTGCGTTCGCTTCAGAAACTATCGACTTAATCCGTACAGTTGGCACCGTGTTGCGAAACAGAGCCAAAATCCCTGACAAAATTTCGCGTTTTTTTCCAGGAACGCCTCAAATAAATGCATCAGGATCAAAGGCAAGTCGAAGCTGAAACGACAAGCGCGCAAAAATGTGCGAAATTAGCAAAAAACTCGAGGGGCTCAAAGTTGAAAGCGAGGGAAACTTTTTTTGGAGCTCTGATGAGCACGCCTCAAGACGAGGCCTGGCAGGCCGCTCTGCGACTTATCAATGGTGACTTCATTTCCGTATTACGTTTATCACTCACTTTTCTTAATAACGAGGGCGTCCCGCGAGCGCATGCCTATTTTACCACCAGCACTCGGTCTCCAGAAACGTTCTGAAAGATTCCATTTTTCTTCTTGTGCCACAGCGGGGCGTGTTGGTAATTATGGACGCCGGAATGGAACAGAACAAGGAGCCGTTGTGGCGCTATTTGTGTTGCCACGTGCTGACTAAAATGCAAAGTTATCCTTGGTCTGTTACGCCACGTGGTATTCTAAAGCAATGTTTAAAATCAAGAAAGAATTCGCGTTGATGTCTGGTTATGAAATTATTAAGCCACACTTCTTACCCGGGTGCGAATTATAGAACTGTCAAGTTATGAGGCGTCTAACTCGATACACCGCTAACACACGAAACAAATGGCTGTACGACGTATGTTTACGGTTACATGCAGGCTATCTTCGCTTAGTTCATATTCTACATACGAATTTTGTTCCGAAGCAAAAGTACACGTCTCGTGTACAGCAAAAGGACACACCTCATTCCTGCATGGTAGGAGAACAGTCGAGGGCTTCAAGTGTGATACTATGCTGCACTGTGCCATCTTAACGCGCTCAGAGAACATAACGCACCAGTACCTGCAGCACAAGCACCCAAGCAAACTAACGTGACATATTTAACTAAGTCTTCATAGCCAACTTACAATAAACTATCCTATGTAGAGGGTATAAGAAAGTGTCCGAAACGATTTAGTGGCAGGTAGCGAGCGCTTGCTTGATGAGAACTAAAAAATGTTTGAAGTAAAACAGCAATAATTCAGACTCTCCCCTAACACTTCCAAAATAGTTATTGAAATATTGAGGTTAAATTCCCTAGACTTTATGAGAATTTCATCCAAGGAAATATTGCTATTCCATGCTATGTCGCTAGTGTGTTGTATTTGAATGAAGTCAGCGTTTTGTCCCCAGTGACCCACAGTTGATATCGAGTGAAATTCCACAGATAAGAATTTCTAAACTTGCGCGTCGGAAAATATATTTATTTCTAACACGAGAGCAAACAGTTCAC